>JAWNPD010000577.1:0-54718 GCA_035045305.1 Drosophila maculinotata | reverse complement strand
GATCATGGTAATTTTTGGCAACAAATTGAAATTTGCTGGCATGGCCATTTTTAAATGGCAATCTATAATTCTGATCTTAACGAGTCTTAAAAAGGTATACCACTCCAAAGATCGGACTTATTTTGGCCGGGAGATATGTCAAGCTATGAAGCTCCAAAAATCTTATTTTTTTGTTAATGCTGAAAATATTACATGGTCATCTTTGAATGCTCATAACTCGGGTATTTGATGTCGGATCATGGTCATTTTTGGCAAAAAATTAAATTTGCTGGCATGGCCATTTTTAAATGGCAATCTATAATTCTGATCTTAACGAGTCTAAAAAGGTATACCACTCAAAGATCGGACTTATTTTGGCCGAGATATGCAAGTTATGAAGCTCCAAAAATCTTATTTTTTTGTTAATGCTGAAAATATTACATGGTCATCTTTGAATGCTCATAACTCGGGTATTTGATGTCGGATCATGGTCATTTTTGGCAAAAAATGAAATTTGCTGGCATGGCCATTTTTAAATGGCAATCTATAATTCTGATCTTAACGAGTCTAAAAAGGTATACCACTCAAAGATCGGACTTATTTTGGCCGAGATATGCAAGTTATGAAGCTCCAAAAATCTTATTTTTTTGTTAATGCTGAAAATATTACATGGTCATCTTTGAATGCTCATAACTCGGGTATTTGATGTCGGATCATGGTCATTTTTGGCAAAAAATGAAATTTGCTGGCATGGCCATTTTTAAATGGCAATCTATAATTCTGATCTTAACGAGTCTAAAAAGGTATACCACTCAAAGATCGGACTTATTTTGGCCGAGATATGCAAGTTATGAAGCTCCAAAAATCTTATTTTTTTGTTAATGCTGAAAATATTACATGGTCATCTTTGAATGCTCATAACTCGGGTATTTGATGTCGGATCATGGTCATTTTTGGCAAAAAATGAAATTTGCTGGCATGGCCATTTTTAAATGGCAATCTATAATTCTGATCTTAACGAGTCTAAAAAGGTATACCACTCAAAGATCGGACTTATTTTGGCCGAGATATGCAAGTTATGAAGCTCCAAAAATCGAATTTTTTTGTTAATGCTGAAAATATTACATGGTCATCTTTGAATGCTCATAACTCGGGTATTTGATGTCGGATCATGGTCATTTTTGGCAAAAAATGAAATTTTCTGGCATGGCCATTTTTAAATGGCAATCTATAATTCTGATCTTAACGAGTCTAAAAAGGTATACCACTCAAAGATCGGACTTATTTTGGCCGAGATATGCAAGTTATGAAGCTCCAAAAATCTTATTTTTTTGTTAATGCTGAAAATATTACATGGTCATCTTTGAATGCTCATAACTCGGGTATTTGATGTCGGATCATGGTCATTTTTGGCAAAAAATGAAATTTGCTGGCATGGCCATTTTTAAATGGCAATCTATAATTCTGATCTTAACGAGTCTAAAAAGGTATACCACTCAAAGATCGGACTTATTTTGGCCGAGATATGCAAGTTATGAAGCTCCAAAAATCTTATTTTTTTGTTAATGCTGAAAATATTACATGGTCATCTTTGAATGCTCATAACTCGGGTATTTGATGTCGGATCATGGTCATTTTTGGCAAAAAATGAAATTTGCTGGCATGGCCATTTTTAAATGGCAATCTATAATTCTGATCTTAACGAGTCTAAAAAGGTATACCACTCAAAGATCGGACTTATTTTGGCCGAGATATGCAAGTTATGAAGCTCCAAAAATCTTATTTTTTTGTTAATGCTGAAAATATTACATGGTCATCTTTGAATGCTCATAACTCGGGTATTTGATGTCGGATCATGGTCATTTTTGGCAAAAAATGAAATTTGCTGGCATGGCCATTTTTAAATGGCAATCTATAATTCTGATCTTAACGAGTCTAAAAAGGTATACCACTCAAAGATCGGACTTATTTTGGCCGAGATATGCAAGTTATGAAGCTCCAAAAATCGCATTTTTTTGTTAATGCTGAAAATATTACATGGTCATCTTTGAATGCTCATAACTCGGGTATTTGATGTCGGATCATGGTCATTTTTGGCAAAAAATGAAATTTGCTGGCATGGCCATTTTTAAATGGCAATCTATAATTCTGATCTTAACGAGTCTAAAAAGGTATACCACTCAAAGATCGGACTTATTTTGGCCGAGATATGCAAGTTATGAAGCTCCAAAAATCTAATTTTTTTGTTAATGCTGAAAATATTACATGGTCATCTTTGAATGCTCATAACTCGGGTATTTGATGTCGGATCATGGTCATTTTTGGCAAAAAATGAAATTTGCTGGCATGGCCATTTTTAAATGGCAATCTATAATTCTGATCTTAACGAGTCTAAAAAGGTATACCACTCAAAGATCGGACTTATTTTGGCCGAGATATGCAAGTTATGAAGCTCCAAAAATCGAATTTTTTTGTTAATGCTGAAAATATTACATGGTCATCTTTGAATGCTCATAACTCGGGTATTTGATGTCGGATCATGGTCATTTTTGGCAAAAAATGAAATTTGCTGGCATGGCCATTTTTAAATGGCAATCTATAATTCTGATCTTAACGAGTCTAAAAAGGTATACCACTCAAAGATCGGACTTATTTTGGCCGAGATATGCAAGTTATGAAGCTCCAAAAATCTTATTTTTTTGTTAATGCTGAAAATATTACATGGTCATCTTTGAATGCTCATAACTCGGGTATTTGATGTCGGATCATGGTCATTTTTGGCAAAAAATGAAATTTGCTGGCATGGCCATTTTTAAATGGCAATCTATAATTCTGATCTTAACGAGTCTAAAAAGGTATACCACTCAAAGATCGGACTTATTTTGGCCGAGATATGCAAGTTATGAAGCTCCAAAAATCGCATTTTTTTGTTAATGCTGAAAATATTACATGGTCATCTTTGAATGCTCATAACTCGGGTATTTGATGTCGGATCATGGTCATTTTTGGCAAAAAATGAAATTTTCTGGCATGGCCATTTTTAAATGGCAATCTATAATTCTGATCTTAACGAGTCTAAAAAGGTATACCACTCAAAGATCGGACTTATTTTGGCCGAGATATGCAAGTTATGAAGCTCCAAAAATCTTATTTTTTTGTTAATGCTGAAAATATTACATGGTCATCTTTGAATGCTCATAACTCGGGTATTTGATGTCGGATCATGGTCATTTTTGGCAAAAAATGAAATTTGCTGGCATGGCCATTTTTAAATGGCAATCTATAATTCTGATCTTAACGAGTCTAAAAAGGTATACCACTCAAAGATCGGACTTATTTTGGCCGAGATATGCAAGTTATGAAGCTCCAAAAATCGTATTTTTTTGTTAATGCTGAAAATATTACATGGTCATCTTTGAATGCTCATAACTCGGGTATTTGATGTCGGATCATGGTCATTTTTGGCAAAAAATGAAATTTGCTGGCATGGCCATTTTTAAATGGCAATCTATAATTCTGATCTTAACGAGTCTAAAAAGGTATACCACTCAAAGATCGGACTTATTTTGGCCGAGATATGCAAGTTATGAAGCTCCAAAAATCTTATTTTTTTGTTAATGCTGAAAATATTACATGGTCATCTTTGAATGCTCATAACTCGGGTATTTGATGTCGGATCATGGTCATTTTTGGCAAAAAATGAAATTTGCTGGCATGGCCATTTTTAAATGGCAATCTATAATTCTGATCTTAACGAGTCTAAAAAGGTATACCACTCAAAGATCGGACTTATTTTGGCCGAGATATGCAAGTTATGAAGCTCCAAAAATCTTATTTTTTTGTTAATGCTGAAAATATTACATGGTCATCTTTGAATGCTCATAACTCGGGTATTTGATGTCGGATCATGGTCATTTTTGGCAAAAAATGAAATTTGCTGGCATGGCCATTTTTAAATGGCAATCTATAATTCTGATCTTAACGAGTCTAAAAAGGTATACCACTCAAAGATCGGACTTATTTTGGCCGAGATATGCAAGTTATGAAGCTCCAAAAATCTTATTTTTTTGTTAATGCTGAAAATATTACATGGTCATCTTTGAATGCTCATAACTCGGGTATTTGATGTCGGATCATGGTCATTTTTGGCAAAAAATGAAATTTGCTGGCATGGCCATTTTTAAATGGCAATCTATAATTCTGATCTTAACGAGTCTAAAAAGGTATACCACTCAAAGATCGGACTTATTTTGGCCGAGATATGCAAGTTATGAAGCTCCAAAAATCGCATTTTTTTGTTAATGCTGAAAATATTACATGGTCATCTTTGAATGCTCATAACTCGGGTATTTGATGTCGGATCATGGTCATTTTTGGCAAAAAATTAAATTTGCTGGCATGGCCATTTTTAAATGGCAATCTATAATTCTGATCTTAACGAGTCTAAAAAGGTATACCACTCAAAGATCGGACTTATTTTGGCCGAGATATGCAAGTTATGAAGCTCCAAAAATCTTATTTTTTTGTTAATGCTGAAAATATTACATGGTCATCTTTGAATGCTCATAACTCGGGTATTTGATGTCGGATCATGGTCATTTTTGGCAAAAAATGAAATTTGCTGGCATGGCCATTTTTAAATGGCAATCTATAATTCTGATCTTAACGAGTCTAAAAAGGTATACCACTCAAAGATCGGACTTATTTTGGCCGAGATATGCAAGTTATGAAGCTCCAAAAATCTTATTTTTTTGTTAATGCTGAAAATATTACATGGTCATCTTTGAATGCTCATAACTCGGGTATTTGATGTCGGATCATGGTCATTTTTGGCAAAAAATGAAATTTGCTGGCATGGCCATTTTTAAATGGCAATCTATAATTCTGATCTTAACGAGTCTAAAAAGGTATACCACTCAAAGATCGGACTTATTTTGGCCGAGATATGCAAGTTATGAAGCTCCAAAAATCTTATTTTTTTGTTAATGCTGAAAATATTACATGGTCATCTTTGAATGCTCATAACTCGGGTATTTGATGTCGGATCATGGTCATTTTTGGCAAAAAATGAAATTTGCTGGCATGGCCATTTTTAAATGGCAATCTATAATTCTGATCTTAACGAGTCTAAAAAGGTATACCACTCAAAGATCGGACTTATTTTGGCCGAGATATGCAAGTTATGAAGCTCCAAAAATCGAATTTTTTTGTTAATGCTGAAAATATTACATGGTCATCTTTGAATGCTCATAACTCGGGTATTTGATGTCGGATCATGGTCATTTTTGGCAAAAAATTAAATTTTCTGGCATGGCCATTTTTAAATGGCAATCTATAATTCTGATCTTAACGAGTCTAAAAAGGTATACCACTCAAAGATCGGACTTATTTTGGCCGAGATATGCAAGTTATGAAGCTCCAAAAATCTTATTTTTTTGTTAATGCTGAAAATATTACATGGTCATCTTTGAATGCTCATAACTCGGGTATTTGATGTCGGATCATGGTCATTTTTGGCAAAAAATGAAATTTGCTGGCATGGCCATTTTTAAATGGCAATCTATAATTCTGATCTTAACGAGTCTAAAAAGGTATACCACTCAAAGATCGGACTTATTTTGGCCGAGATATGCAAGTTATGAAGCTCCAAAAATCGAATTTTTTTGTTAATGCTGAAAATATTACATGGTCATCTTTGAATGCTCATAACTCGGGTATTTGATGTCGGATCATGGTCATTTTTGGCAAAAAATGAAATTTGCTGGCATGGCCATTTTTAAATGGCAATCTATAATTCTGATCTTAACGAGTCTAAAAAGGTATACCACTCAAAGATCGGACTTATTTTGGCCGAGATATGCAAGTTATGAAGCTCCAAAAATCTAATTTTTTTGTTAATGCTGAAAATATTACATGGTCATCTTTGAATGCTCATAACTCGGGTATTTGATGTCGGATCATGGTCATTTTTGGCAAAAAATGAAATTTGCTGGCATGGCCATTTTTAAATGGCAATCTATAATTCTGATCTTAACGAGTCTAAAAAGGTATACCACTCAAAGATCGGACTTATTTTGGCCGAGATATGCAAGTTATGAAGCTCCAAAAATCTTATTTTTTTGTTAATGCTGAAAATATTACATGGTCATCTTTGAATGCTCATAACTCGGGTATTTGATGTCGGATCATGGTCATTTTTGGCAAAAAATGAAATTTGCTGGCATGGCCATTTTTAAATGGCAATCTATAATTCTGATCTTAACGAGTCTAAAAAGGTATACCACTCAAAGATCGGACTTATTTTGGCCGAGATATGCAAGTTATGAAGCTCCAAAAATCGCATTTTTTTGTTAATGCTGAAAATATTACATGGTCATCTTTGAATGCTCATAACTCGGGTATTTGAAGTCGGATCATGGTCATTTTTGGCAAAAAATGAAATTTGCTGGCATGGCCATTTTTAAATGGCAATCTATAATTCTGATCTTAACGAGTCTAAAAAGGTATACCACTCAAAGATCGGACTTATTTTGGCCGAGATATGCAAGTTATGAAGCTCCAAAAATCTTATTTTTTTGTTAATGCTGAAAATATTACATGGTCATCTTTGAATGCTCATAACTCGGGTATTTGATGTCGGATCATGGTCATTTTTGGCAAAAAATGAAATTTGCTGGCATGGCCATTTTTAAATGGCAATCTATAATTCTGATCTTAACGAGTCTAAAAAGGTATACCACTCAAAGATCGGACTTATTTTGGCCGAGATATGCAAGTTATGAAGCTCCAAAAATCTTATTTTTTTGTTAATGCTGAAAATATTACATGGTCATCTTTGAATGCTCATAACTCGGGTATTTGATGTCGGATCATGGTCATTTTTGGCAAAAAATGAAATTTGCTGGCATGGCCATTTTTAAATGGCAATCTATAATTCTGATCTTAACGAGTCTAAAAAGGTATACCACTCAAAGATCGGACTTATTTTGGCCGAGATATGCAAGTTATGAAGCTCCAAAAATCTTATTTTTTTGTTAATGCTGAAAATATTACATGGTCATCTTTGAATGCTCATAACTCGGGTATTTGATGTCGGATCATGGTCATTTTTGGCAAAAAATGAAATTTGCTGGCATGGCCATTTTTAAATGGCAATCTATAATTCTGATCTTAACGAGTCTAAAAAGGTATACCACTCAAAGATCGGACTTATTTTGGCCGAGATATGCAAGTTATGAAGCTCCAAAAATCTTATTTTTTTGTTAATGCTGAAAATATTACATGGTCATCTTTGAATGCTCATAACTCGGGTATTTGATGTCGGATCATGGTCATTTTTGGCAAAAAATGAAATTTGCTGGCATGGCCATTTTTAAATGGCAATCTATAATTCTGATCTTAACGAGTCTAAAAAGGTATACCACTCAAAGATCGGACTTATTTTGGCCGAGATATGCAAGTTATGAAGCTCCAAAAATCTTATTTTTTTGTTAATGCTGAAAATATTACATGGTCATCTTTGAATGCTCATAACTCGGGTATTTGATGTCGGATCATGGTCATTTTTGGCAAAAAATGAAATTTGCTGGCATGGCCATTTTTAAATGGCAATCTATAATTCTGATCTTAACGAGTCTAAAAAGGTATACCACTCAAAGATCGGACTTATTTTGGCCGAGATATGCAAGTTATGAAGCTCCAAAAATCGTATTTTTTTGTTAATGCTGAAAATATTACATGGTCATCTTTGAATGCTCATAACTCGGGTATTTGATGTCGGATCATGGTCATTTTTGGCAAAAAATTAAATTTGCTGGCATGGCCATTTTTAAATGGCAATCTATAATTCTGATCTTAACGAGTCTAAAAAGGTATACCACTCAAAGATCGGACTTATTTTGGCCGAGATATGCAAGTTATGAAGCTCCAAAAATCTTATTTTTTTGTTAATGCTGAAAATATTACATGGTCATCTTTGAATGCTCATAACTCGGGTATTTGATGTCGGATCATGGTCATTTTTGGCAAAAAATGAAATTTGCTGGCATGGCCATTTTTAAATGGCAATCTATAATTCTGATCTTAACGAGTCTAAAAAGGTATACCACTCAAAGATCGGACTTATTTTGGCCGAGATATGCAAGTTATGAAGCTCCAAAAATCTAATTTTTTTGTTAATGCTGAAAATATTACATGGTCATCTTTGAATGCTCATAACTCGGGTATTTGATGTCGGATCATGGTCATTTTTGGCAAAAAATGAAATTTGCTGGCATGGCCATTTTTAAATGGCAATCTATAATTCTGATCTTAACGAGTCTAAAAAGGTATACCACTCAAAGATCGGACTTATTTTGGCCGAGATATGCAAGTTATGAAGCTCCAAAAATCGTATTTTTTTGTTAATGCTGAAAATATTACATGGTCATCTTTGAATGCTCATAACTCGGGTATTTGATGTCGGATCATGGTCATTTTTGGCAAAAAAATGAAATTTGCTGGCATGGCCATTTTTAAATGGCAATCTATAATTCTGATCTTAACGAGTCTAAAAAGGTATACCACTCAAAGATCGGACTTATTTTGGCCGAGATATGCAAGTTATGAAGCTCCAAAAATCGCATTTTTTTGTTAATGCTGAAAATATTACATGGTCATCTTTGAATGCTCATAACTCGGGTATTTGAAGTCGGATCATGGTCATTTTTGGCAAAAAATTAAATTTTCTGGCATGGCCATTTTTAAATAGCAATCTATAATTCTGATCTTAACGAGTCTAAAATGGTATACCACTCAAAGATCGGACTTATTTTGGCCGAGATATGCAAGTTATGAAGCTCCAAAAATCTCATTTTTTTGTTAATGCTGAAAATATTACATGGTCATCTTTGAATGCTCATAACTCGGGTATTTGATGTCGGATCATGGTCATTTTTGGCAAAAAATGAAATTTTCTGGCATGGCCATTTTTAAATGGCAATCTATAATTCTGATCTTAACGAGTCTAAAAAGGTATACCACTCAAAGATCGGACTTATTTTGGCCGAGATATGCAAGTTATGAAGCTCCAAAAATCTTATTTTTTTGTTAATGCTGAAAATATTACATGGTCATCTTTGAATGCTCATAACTCGGGTATTTGATGTCGGATCATGGTCATTTTTGGCAAAAAATGAAATTTGCTGGCATGGCCATTTTTAAATGGCAATCTATAATTCTGATCTTAACGAGTCTAAAAAGGTATACCACTCAAAGATCGGACTTATTTTGGCCGAGATATGCAAGTTATGAAGCTCCAAAAATCTTATTTTTTTGTTAATGCTGAAAATATTACATGGTCATCTTTGAATGCTCATAACTCGGGTATTTGATGTCGGATCATGGTCATTTTTGGCAAAAAATGAAATTTGCTGGCATGGCCATTTTTAAATGGCAATCTATAATTCTGATCTTAACGAGTCTAAAAAGGTATACCACTCAAAGATCGGACTTATTTTGGCCGAGATATGCAAGTTATGAAGCTCCAAAAATCGAATTTTTTTGTTAATGCTGAAAATATTACATGGTCATCTTTGAATGCTCATAACTCGGGTATTTGATGTCGGATCATGGTCATTTTTGGCAAAAAATGAAATTTGCTGGCATGGCCATTTTTAAATGGCAATCTATAATTCTGATCTTAACGAGTCTAAAAAGGTATACCACTCAAAGATCGGACTTATTTTGGCCGAGATATGCAAGTTATGAAGCTCCAAAAATCTTATTTTTTTGTTAATGCTGAAAATATTACATGGTCATCTTTGAATGCTCATAACTCGGGTATTTGATGTCGGATCATGGTCATTTTTGGCAAAAAATGAAATTTGCTGGCATGGCCATTTTTAAATGGCAATCTATAATTCTGATCTTAACGAGTCTAAAAAGGTATACCACTCAAAGATCGGACTTATTTTGGCCGAGATATGCAAGTTATGAAGCTCCAAAAATCTTATTTTTTTGTTAATGCTGAAAATATTACATGGTCATCTTTGAATGCTCATAACTCGGGTATTTGATGTCGGATCATGGTCATTTTTGGCAAAAAATGAAATTTGCTGGCATGGCCATTTTTAAATGGCAATCTATAATTCTGATCTTAACGAGTCTAAAAAGGTATACCACTCAAAGATCGGACTTATTTTGGCCGAGATATGCAAGTTATGAAGCTCCAAAAATCTTATTTTTTTGTTAATGCTGAAAATATTACATGGTCATCTTTGAATGCTCATAACTCGGGTATTTGATGTCGGATCATGGTCATTTTTGGCAAAAAATGAAATTTGCTGGCATGGCCATTTTTAAATGGCAATCTATAATTCTGATCTTAACGAGTCTAAAAAGGTATACCACTCAAAGATCGGACTTATTTTGGCCGAGATATGCAAGTTATGAAGCTCCAAAAATCGCATTTTTTTGTTAATGCTGAAAATATTACATGGTCATCTTTGAATGCTCATAACTCGGGTATTTGAAGTCGGATCATGGTCATTTTTGGCAAAAAATTAAATTTTCTGGCATGGCCATTTTTAAATAGCAATCTATAATTCTGATCTTAACGAGTCTAAAATGGTATACCACTCAAAGATCGGACTTATTTTGGCCGAGATATGCAAGTTATGAAGCTCCAAAAATCTTAATTTTTTGTTAATGCTGAAAATATTACATGGTCATCTTTGAATGCTCATAACTCGGGTATTTGATGTCGGATCATGGTCATTTTTGGCAAAAAATGAAATTTGCTGGCATGGCCATTTTTAAATGGCAATCTATAATTCTGATCTTAACGAGTCTAAAAAGGTATACCACTCAAAGATCGGACTTATTTTGGCCGAGATATGCAAGTTATGAAGCTCCAAAAATCGAATTTTTTTGTTAATGCTGAAAATATTACATGGTCATCTTTGAATGCTCATAACTCGGGTATTTGATGTCGGATCATGGTCATTTTTGGCAAAAAATGAAATTTGCTGGCATGGCCATTTTTAAATGGCAATCTATAATTCTGATCTTAACGAGTCTAAAAAGGTATACCACTCAAAGATCGGACTTATTTTGGCCGAGATATGCAAGTTATGAAGCTCCAAAAATCTTATTTTTTTGTTAATGCTGAAAATATTACATGGTCATCTTTGAATGCTCATAACTCGGGTATTTGATGTCGGATCATGGTCATTTTTGGCAAAAAATGAAATTTGCTGGCATGGCCATTTTTAAATGGCAATCTATAATTCTGATCTTAACGAGTCTAAAAAGGTATACCACTCAAAGATCGGACTTATTTTGGCCGAGATATGCAAGTTATGAAGCTCCAAAAATCTTATTTTTTTGTTAATGCTGAAAATATTACATGGTCATCTTTGAATGCTCATAACTCGGGTATTTGATGTCGGATCATGGTCATTTTTGGCAAAAAATGAAATTTGCTGGCATGGCCATTTTTAAATGGCAATCTATAATTCTGATCTTAACGAGTCTAAAAAGGTATACCACTCAAAGATCGGACTTATTTTGGCCGAGATATGCAAGTTATGAAGCTCCAAAAATCGCATTTTTTTGTTAATGCTGAAAATATTACATGGTCATCTTTGAATGCTCATAACTCGGGTATTTGAAGTCGGATCATGGTCATTTTTGGCAAAAAATTACATTTTCTGCCATGGCCATTTTTAAATAGCAATCTATAATTCTGATCTTAACGAGTCTAAAAAGGTATACCACTCAAAGATCGGACTTATTTTGGCCGAGATATGCAAGTTATGAAGCTCCAAAAATCTTATTTTTTTGTTAATGCTGAAAATATTACATGGTCATCTTTGAATGCTCATTACTCGGGTATTTGATGTCGGATCATGGCCATTTTCGGCAAAAAATGAAATTTGCTGGCATGGCCATTTTTGAATGGCAATCTATAATTCTGATCTTAACGAGTCTAAAAAGGTATACCACTCAAAGATCGGACTTATTTTGGCCGAGATATGCAAGTTATGAAGCTCCAAAAATCTTATATTTTTGTTAATGCTGAAAATATTACATGGTCATTTTTGAATGCTCATAACTCGGGTATTTGATGTCGGATCATGGTCATTTTTGGCAAAAAATTATATTTTCTGGCATGGCCATTTTTAAATGGCAATCTATAATTCTGATCTTTACGAGTCTAAAAAGGTATACCACTCAAAGATCGGACTTATTTTGGCCGAGATATGCAAGTTATGAAGCTCCAAAAATCTAATTTTTTTGTTAGTGCTGAAAATATTACATGGTCATCTTTGAATGCTCATAACTCGGGTATTTGATGTCGGATCATGGTAATTTTTGTCAACAAATGAAATTTGCTGGCATGGCCATTTTTAAATGGCAATCTATAATTCTGATCTTAACGAGTCTAAAAAGGTATACCACTCAAAGATCGGACTTATTTTGGCCGAGATATGCAAGTTGTGAAGCTCCAAAAATCTTATTTTTTTGTTAATGCTGAAAATATTACATGGTTATCTTTGAATGCTCATAGCTCGGGTATTTGATGTCGGATCATGGTCATTTTTGGCAAAAAATGAAATTTGCTGGCATGGCCATTTTTAAATGGCAATCTATAATTCTGATCTTAACGAGTCTAAAAAGGTATACCACTCAAAGATCGGACTTATTTTGGCCGAGATATGCAAGTTATGAAGCTCCAAAAATCTTATTTTTTTGTTAATGCTGAAAATATTACATGGTCATCTTTGAATGCTCATAACTCGGGTATTTGATGTCGGATCATGGTCATTTTCGGCAAAAAATGAAATTTGCTGGCATGGCCATTTTTAAATGGCAATCTATAATTCTGATCTTAACGAGTCTAAAAAGGTATACCACTCAAAGATCGGACTTATTTTGGCCGAGATATGCAAGTTATGAAGCTCCAAAAATCGAATTTTTTTGTTAATGCTGAAAATATTACATGGTCATCTTTGAATGCTCATAACTCGGGTATTTGATGTCGGATCATGGTCATTTTTGGCAAAAAATGAAATTTGCTGGCATGGCCATTTTTAAATGGCAATCTATAATTCTGATCTTAACGAGTCTAAAAAGGTATACCACTCAAAGATCGGACTTATTTTGGCCGAGATATGCAAGTTATGAAGCTACAAAAATCTTATTTTTTTGTTAATGCTGAAAATATTACATGGTCATCTTTGAATGCTCATAACTCGGGTATTTGATGTCGGATCATGGTCATTTTTGGCAAAAAATGAAATTTGCTGGCATGGCCATTTTTAAATGGCAATCTATAATTCTGATCTTAACGAGTCTAAAAAGGTATACCACTCAAAGATCGGACTTATTTTGGCCGAGATATGCAAGTTATGAAGCTCCAAAAATCTTATATTTTTGTTAATGCTGAAAATATTACATGGTCATCTTTGAATGCTCATAACTCGGGTATTTGATGTCGGATCATGGTCATTTTTGGCAAAAAATGAAATTTGCTGGCATGGCCATTTTTAAATGGCAATCTATAATTCTGATCTTAACGAGTCTAAAAAGGTATACCACTCAAAGATCGGACTTATTTTGGCCGAGATATGCAAGTTATGAAGCTCAAAAAATCGCATTTTTTTGTTAATGCTGAAAATATTACATGGTCATCTTTGAATGCTCATAACTCGGGTATTTGATGTCGGATCATGGTCATTTTTGGCAAAAAATGAAATTTGCTGGCATGGCCATTTTTAAATGGCAATCTATAATTCTGATCTTAACGAGTCTAAAAAGGAATACCACTCAAAGATCGGACTTATTTTGGCCGAGATATGCAAGCTATGAAGCTCCAAAAATCGCTTTTTTTTGTTAATGCTGAAAATATTACATGGTCATCTTTGAATGCTCATAACTCGGGTATTTGATGTCGGATCATGGTCATTTTTGGCAAAAAATGAAATTTGCTGGCATGGCCATTTTTAAATGGCAATCTATAATTCTGATCTTAACGAGTCTAAAAAGGTATACCACTCAAAGATCGGACTTATTTTGGCCGAGATATGCAAGCTATGAAGCTCCAAAAATCGCATTTTTTTGTTAATGCTGAAAATATTACATGGTCATCTTTGAATGCTCATAACTCGGGTATTTGAAGTTGGATCATGGTCATTTTTGGCAAAAAATTAAATTTTCTGCCATGGCTATTTTTAAATAGCAATCTATAATTCTGATCTTAACGAGTCTAAAAAGGTATACCACTCAAAGATCGGACTTATTTTGGCCGAGATATGCAAGTTATGAAGCTCCAAAAATCTTATTTTTTTGTTAATGCTGAAAATATTACATGGTCATCTTTGAATGCTCATAACTCGGGTATTTGATGTCGGATCATGGCCATTTTCGGCAAAAAATGAAATTTGCTGGCATGGCCATTTTTATATGGCAATCTATAATTCTGATCTTAACGAGTCTAAAAAGGTATACCACTCAAAGATCGGACTTATTTTGGCCGAGATATGCAAGTTATGAAGCTCCAAAAATCTAATTTTTTTGTTAATGCTGAAAATATTACATGGTCATTTTTGAATGCTCATAACTCGGGTATTTGATGTCGGATCATGGTCATTTTTGGCAAAAAATGAAATAAGCTGGCATGGCCATTTTTAAATGGCAATCTATAATTCTGATCTTAACGAGTCTAAAAAGGTATACCACTCAAAGATCGGACTTATTTTGGCCGAGATATGCAAGTTATGAAGCTCCAAAAATCGAATTTTTTTGTTAATGCTGAAAATATTACATGGTCATCTTTGAATGCTCATAACTCGGGTATTTGATGTCGGATCATGGTCATTTTTGGCAAAAAAATGAAATTTGCTGGCATGGCCATTTTTAAATGGCAATCTATAATTCTGATCTTAACGAGTCTAAAAAGGTATACCACTCAAAGATCGGACTTATTTTGGCCGAGATATGCAAGTTATGAAGCTCCAAAAATCTTATTTTTTTGTTAATGCTGAAAATATTACATGGTCATCTTTGAATGCTCATAACTCGGGTATTTGATGTCGGATCATGGTCATTTTTGGCAAAAAATTAAATTTGCTGGCATGGCCATTTTTAAATGGCAATCTATAATTCTGATCTTAACGAGTCTAAAAAGGTATACCACTCAAAGATCGGACTTATTTTGGCCGAGATATGCAAGTTATGAAGCTCCAAAAATCTTATTTTTTTGTTAATGCTGAAAATATTACATGGTCATCTTTGAATGCTCATAACTCGGGTATTTGATGTCGGATCATGGTCATTTTTGGCAAAAAATGAAATTTGCTGGCATGGCCATTTTTAAATGGCAATCTATAATTCTGATCTTAACGAGTCTAAAAAGGTATACCACTCAAAGATCGGACTTATTTTGGCCGAGATATGCAAGTTATGAAGCTCCAAAAATCTTATTTTTTTGTTAATGCTGAAAATATTACATGGTCATCTTTGAATGCTCATAACTCGGGTATTTGATGTCGGATCATGGTCATTTTTGGCAAAAAATGAAATTTGCTGGCATGGCCATTTTTAAATGGCAATCTATAATTCTGATCTTAACGAGTCTAAAAAGGTATACCACTCAAAGATCGGACTTATTTTGGCCGAGATATGCAAGTTATGAAGCTCCAAAAATCTAATTTTTTTGTTAATGCTGAAAATATTACATGGTCATCTTTGAATGCTCATAACTCGGGTATTTGATGTCGGATCATGGTCATTTTTGGCAAAAAATTGAAATTTGCTGGCATGGCCATTTTTAAATGGCAATCTATAATTCTGATCTTAACGAGTCTAAAAAGGTATACCACTCAAAGATCGGACTTATTTTGGCCGAGATATGCAAGTTATGAAGCTCCAAAAATCGCATTTTTTTGTTAATGCTGAAAATATTACATGGTCATCTTTGAATGCTCATAACTCGGGTATTTGATGTCGGATCATGGTCATTTTTGGCAAAAAATTAAATTTTCTGGCATGGCCATTTTTAAATGGCAATCTATAATTCTGATCTTAACGAGTCTAAAAAGGTATACCACTCAAAGATCGGACTTATTTTGGCCGAGATATGCAAGTTATGAAGCTCCAAAAATCTTATTTTTTTGTTAATGCTGAAAATATTACATGGTCATCTTTGAATGCTCATAACTCGGGTATTTGATGTCGGATCATGGTCATTTTTGGCAAAAAATGAAATTTGCTGGCATGGCCATTTTTAAATGGCAATCTATAATTCTGATCTTAACGAGTCTAAAAAGGTATACCACTCAAAGATCGGACTTATTTTGGCCGAGATATGCAAGTTATGAAGCTCCAAAAATCTAATTTTTTTGTTAATGCTGAAAATATTACATGGTCATCTTTGAATGCTCATAACTCGGGTATTTGATGTCGGATCATGGTCATTTTTGGCAAAAAATGAAATTTGCTGGCATGGCCATTTTTAAATGGCAATCTATAATTCTGATCTTAACGAGTCTAAAAAGGTATACCACTCAAAGATCGGACTTATTTTGGCCGAGATATGCAAGTTATGAAGCTCCAAAAATCTTATTTTTTTGTTAATGCTGAAAATATTACATGGTCATCTTTGAATGCTCATAACTCGGGTATTTGATGTCGGATCATGGTCATTTTTGGCAAAAAATGAAATTTGCTGGCATGGCCATTTTTAAATGGCAATCTATAATTCTGATCTTAACGAGTCTAAAAAGGTATACCACTCAAAGATCGGACTTATTTTGGCCGAGATATGCAAGTTATGAAGCTCCAAAAATCTAATTTTTTTGTTAATGCTGAAAATATTACATGGTCATCTTTGAATGCTCATAACTCGGGTATTTGATGTCGGATCATGGTCATTTTTGGCAAAAAATGAAATTTGCTGGCATGGCCATTTTTAAATGGCAATCTATAATTCTGATCTTAACGAGTCTAAAAAGGTATACCACTCAAAGATCGGACTTATTTTGGCCGAGATATGCAAGTTATGAAGCTCCAAAAATCTAATTTTTTTGTTAATGCTGAAAATATTACATGGTCATCTTTGAATGCTCATAACTCGGGTATTTGATGTCGGATCATGGTCATTTTTGGCAAAAAATGAAATTTGCTGGCATGGCCATTTTTAAATGGCAATCTATAATTCTGATCTTAACGAGTCTAAAAAGGTATACCACTCAAAGATCGGACTTATTTTGGCCGAGATATGCAAGTTATGAAGCTCCAAAAATCGCATTTTTTTGTTAATGCTGAAAATATTACATGGTCATCTTTGAATGCTCATAACTCGGGTATTTGATGTCGGATCATGGTCATTTTTGGCAAAAAATTAAATTTGCTGGCATGGCCATTTTTAAATGGCAATCTATAATTCTGATCTTAACGAGTCTAAAAAGGTATACCACTCAAAGATCGGACTTATTTTGGCCGAGATATGCAAGTTATGAAGCTCCAAAAATCTTATTTTTTTGTTAATGCTGAAAATATTACATGGTCATCTTTGAATGCTCATAACTCGGGTATTTGATGTCGGATCATGGTCATTTTTGGCAAAAAATGAAATTTGCTGGCATGGCCATTTTTAAATGGCAATCTATAATTCTGATCTTAACGAGTCTAAAAAGGTATACCACTCAAAGATCGGACTTATTTTGGCCGAGATATGCAAGTTATGAAGCTCCAAAAATCTTATTTTTTTGTTAATGCTGAAAATATTACATGGTCATCTTTGAATGCTCATAACTCGGGTATTTGATGTCGGATCATGGTCATTTTTGGCAAAAAATGAAATTTGCTGGCATGGCCATTTTTAAATGGCAATCTATAATTCTGATCTTAACGAGTCTAAAAAGGTATACCACTCAAAGATCGGACTTATTTTGGCCGAGATATGCAAGTTATGAAGCTCCAAAAATCGAATTTTTTTGTTAATGCTGAAAATATTACATGGTCATCTTTGAATGCTCATAACTCGGGTATTTGATGTCGGATCATGGTCATTTTTGGCAAAAAATGAAATTTGCTGGCATGGCCATTTTTAAATGGCAATCTATAATTCTGATCTTAACGAGTCTAAAAAGGTATACCACTCAAAGATCGGACTTATTTTGGCCGAGATATGCAAGTTATGAAGCTCCAAAAATCTTATTTTTTTGTTAATGCTGAAAATATTACATGGTCATCTTTGAATGCTCATAACTCGGGTATTTGATGTCGGATCATGGTCATTTTTGGCAAAAAATGAAATTTGCTGGCATGGCCATTTTTAAATGGCAATCTATAATTCTGATCTTAACGAGTCTAAAAAGGTATACCACTCAAAGATCGGACTTATTTTGGCCGAGATATGCAAGTTATGAAGCTCCAAAAATCTTATTTTTTTGTTAATGCTGAAAATATTACATGGTCATCTTTGAATGCTCATAACTCGGGTATTTGATGTCGGATCATGGTCATTTTTGGCAAAAAATGAAATTTGCTGGCATGGCCATTTTTAAATGGCAATCTATAATTCTGATCTTAACGAGTCTAAAAAGGTATACCACTCAAAGATCGGACTTATTTTGGCCGAGATATGCAAGTTATGAAGCTCCAAAAATCTTATTTTTTTGTTAATGCTGAAAATATTACATGGTCATCTTTGAATGCTCATAACTCGGGTATTTGATGTCGGATCATGGTCATTTTTGGCAAAAAATGAAATTTGCTGGCATGGCCATTTTTAAATGGCAATCTATAATTCTGATCTTAACGAGTCTAAAAAGGTATACCACTCAAAGATCGGACTTATTTTGGCCGAGATATGCAAGTTATGAAGCTCCAAAAATCTTATTTTTTTGTTAATGCTGAAAATATTACATGGTCATCTTTGAATGCTCATAACTCGGGTATTTGATGTCGGATCATGGTCATTTTTGGCAAAAAATTAAATTTGCTGGCATGGCCATTTTTAAATGGCAATCTATAATTCTGATCTTAACGAGTCTAAAAAGGTATACCACTCAAAGATCGGACTTATTTTGGCCGAGATATGCAAGTTATGAAGCTCCAAAAATCTTATTTTTTTGTTAATGCTGAAAATATTACATGGTCATCTTTGAATGCTCATAACTCGGGTATTTGATGTCGGATCATGGTCATTTTTGGCAAAAAATGAAATTTGCTGGCATGGCCATTTTTAAATGGCAATCTATAATTCTGATCTTAACGAGTCTAAAAAGGTATACCACTCAAAGATCGGACTTATTTTGGCCGAGATATGCAAGTTATGAAGCTCCAAAAATCTTATTTTTTTGTTAATGCTGAAAATATTACATGGTTATCTTTGAATGCTCATAACTCGGGTATTTGATGTCGGATCATGGTCATTTTTGGCAAAAAATGAAATTTGCTGGCATGGCCATTTTTAAATGGCAATCTATAATTCTGATCTTAACGAGTCTAAAAAGGTATACCACTCAAAGATCGGACTTATTTTGGCCGAGATATGCAAGTTATGAAGCTCCAAAAATCTTATTTTTTTGTTAATGCTGAAAATATTACATGGTCATCTTTGAATGCTCATAACTCGGGTATTTGATGTCGGATCATGGTCATTTTTGGCAAAAAATGAAATTTGCTGGCATGGCCATTTTTAAATGGCAATCTATAATTCTGATCTTAACGAGTCTAAAAAGGTATACCACTCAAAGATCGGACTTATTTTGGCCGAGATATGCAAGTTATGAAGCTCCAAAAATCTTATTTTTTTGTTAATGCTGAAAATATTACATGGTCATCTTTGAATGCTCATAACTCGGGTATTTGATGTCGGATCATGGTCATTTTTGGCAAAAAATGAAATTTGCTGGCATGGCCATTTTTAAATGGCAATCTATAATTCTGATCTTAACGAGTCTAAAAAGGTATACCACTCAAAGATCGGACTTATTTTGGCCGAGATATGCAAGTTATGAAGCTCCAAAAATCTTATTTTTTTGTTAATGCTGAAAATATTACATGGTCATCTTTGAATGCTCATAACTCGGGTATTTGATGTCGGATCATGGTCATTTTTGGCAAAAAATGAAATTTGCTGGCATGGCCATTTTTAAATGGCAATCTATAATTCTGATCTTAACGAGTCTAAAAAGGTATACCACTCAAAGATCGGACTTATTTTGGCCGAGATATGCAAGTTATGAAGCTCCAAAAATCTTATTTTTTTGTTAATGCTGAAAATATTACATGGTCATCTTTGAATGCTCATAACTCGGGTATTTGATGTCGGATCATGGTCATTTTTGGCAAAAAATTAAATTTGCTGGCATGGCCATTTTTAAATGGCAATCTATAATTCTGATCTTAACGAGTCTAAAAAGGTATACCACTCAAAGATCGGACTTATTTTGGCCGAGATATGCAAGTTATGAAGCTCCAAAAATCTAATTTTTTTGTTAATGCTGAAAATATTACATGGTCATCTTTGAATGCTCATAACTCGGGTATTTGATGTCGGATCATGGTCATTTTTGGCAAAAAATGAAATTTGCTGGCATGGCCATTTTTAAATGGCAATCTATAATTCTGATCTTAACGAGTCTAAAAAGGTATACCACTCAAAGATCGGACTTATTTTGGCCGAGATATGCAAGTTATGAAGCTCCAAAAATCTTATTTTTTTGTTAATGCTGAAAATATTACATGGTTATCTTTGAATGCTCATAACTCGGGTATTTGATGTCGGATCATGGTCATTTTTGGCAAAAAATGAAATTTGCTGGCATGGCCATTTTTAAATGGCAATCTATAATTCTGATCTTAACGAGTCTAAAAAGGTATACCACTCAAAGATCGGACTTATTTTGGCCGAGATATGCAAGTTATGAAGCTCCAAAAATCTAATTTTTTTGTTAATGCTGAAAATATTACATGGTCATCTTTGAATGCTCATAACTCGGGTATTTGATGTCGGATCATGGTCATTTTTGGCAAAAAATGAAATTTGCTGGCATGGCCATTTTTAAATGGCAATCTATAATTCTGATCTTAACGAGTCTAAAAAGGTATACCACTCAAAGATCGGACTTATTTTGGCCGAGATATGCAAGTTATGAAGCTCCAAAAATCTAATTTTTTTGTTAATGCTGAAAATATTACATGGTCATCTTTGAATGCTCATAACTCGGGTATTTGATGTCGGATCATGGTCATTTTTGGCAAAAATTGAAATTTGCTGGCATGGCCATTTTTAAATGGCAATCTATAATTCTGATCTTAACGAGTCTAAAAAGGTATACCACTCAAAGATCGGACTTATTTTGGCCGAGATATGCAAGTTATGAAGCTCCAAAAATCGCATTTTTTTGTTAATGCTGAAAATATTACATGGTCATCTTTGAATGCTCATAACTCGGGTATTTGATGTCGGATCATGGTCATTTTTGGCAAAAAATTAAATTTTCTGGCATGGCCATTTTTAAATGGCAATCTATAATTCTGATCTTAACGAGTCTAAAATGGTATACCACTCAAAGATCGGACTTATTTTGGCCGAGATATGCAAGTTATGAAGCTCCAAAAATCTTATTTTTTTGTTAATGCTGAAAATATTACATGGTCATCTTTGAATGCTCATAACTCGGGTATTTGATGTCGGATCATGGTCATTTTCGGCAAAAAATGAAATTTGCTGGCATGGCCATTTTTAAATGGCAATCTATAATTCTGATCTTAACGAGTCTAAAAAGGTATACCACTCAAAGATCGGACTTATTTTGGCCGAGATATGCAAGTTATGAAGCTCCAAAAATCTTATATTTTTGTTAATGCTGAAAATATTACATGGTCATCTTTGAATGCTCATAACTCGGGTATTTGATGTCGGATCATGGTCATTTTTGGCAAAAAATGAAATTTGCTGGCATGGCCATTTTTAAATGGCAATCTATAATTCTGATCTTAACGAGTCTAAAAAGGTATACCACTCAAAGATCGGACTTATTTTGGCCGAGATATGCAAGTTATGAAGCTCCAAAAATCGAATTTTTTTGTTAATGCTGAAAATATTACATGGTCATCTTTGAATGCTCATAACTCGGGTATTTGATGTCGGATCATGGTCATTTTTGGCAAAAAATGAAATTTGCTGGCATGGCCATTTTTAAATGGCAATCTATAATTCTGATCTTAACGAGTCTAAAAAGGTATACCACTCAAAGATCGGACTTATTTTGGCCGAGATATGCAAGTTATGAAGCTCCAAAAATCTTATTTTTTTGTTAATGCTGAAAATATTACATGGTTATCTTTGAATGCTCATAACTCGGGTATTTGATGTCGGATCATGGTCATTTTTGGCAAAAAATGAAATTTGCTGGCATGGCCATTTTTAAATGGCAATCTATAATTCTGATCTTAACGAGTCTAAAAAGGTATACCACTCAAAGATCGGACTTATTTTGGCCGAGATATGCAAGTTATGAAGCTCCAAAAATCTAATTTTTTTGTTAATGCTGAAAATATTACATGGTTTTTTAACGGTTTATGATCATGGTCATTTTTGGCAAAAAATGAAATTTGCTGGCATGGCCATTTTTAAATGGCAATCTATAATTCTGATCTTAACGAGTCTAAAAAGGTATACCACTCAAAGATCGGACTTATTTTGGCCGAGATATGCAAGTTATGAAGCTCCAAAAATCTTATTTTTTTGTTAATGCTGAAAATATTACATGGTTATCTTTGAATGCTCATAACTCGGGTATTTGATGTCGGATCATGGTCATTTTTGGCAAAAAATGAAATTTGCTGGCATGGCCATTTTTAAATGGCAATCTCTAATTCTGATCTTAACGAGTCTAAAAAGGTATACCACTCAAAGATCGGACTTATTTTGGCCGAGATATGCAAGTTATGAAGCTCCAAAAATCTTATTTTTTTGTTAATGCTGAAAATATTACATGGTCATCTTTGAATGCTCATAACTCGGGTATTTGATGTCGGATCATGGTCATTTTTGGCAAAAAATTAAATTTGCTGGCATGGCCATTTTTAAATGGCAATCTATAATTCTGATCTTAACGAGTCTAAAAAGGTATACCACTCAAAGATCGGACTTATTTTGGCCGAGATATGCAAGTTATGAAGCTCCAAAAATCTTATTTTTTTGTTAATGCTGAAAATATTACATGGTCATCTTTGAATGCTCATAACTCGGGTATTTGATGTCGGATCATGGTCATTTTTGGCAAAAAATGAAATTTGCTGGCATGGCCATTTTTAAATGGCAATCTATAATTCTGATCTTAACGAGTCTAAAAAGGTATACCACTCAAAGATCGGACTTATTTTGGCCGAGATATGCAAGTTATGAAGCTCCAAAAATCTTATTTTTTTGTTAATGCTGAAAATATTACATGGTTATCTTTGAATGCTCATAACTCGGGTATTTGATGTCGGATCATGGTCATTTTTGGCAAAAAATGAAATTTGCTGGCATGGCCATTTTTAAATGGCAATCTATAATTCTGATCTTAACGAGTCTAAAAAGGTATACCACTCAAAGATCGGACTTATTTTGGCCGAGATATGCAAGTTATGAAGCTCCAAAAATCTTATTTTTTTGTTAATGCTGAAAATATTACATGGTCATCTTTGAATGCTCATAACTCGGGTATTTGATGTCGGATCATGGTCATTTTTGGCAAAAAATGAAATTTGCTGGCATGGCCATTTTTAAATGGCAATCTATAATTCTGATCTTAACGAGTCTAAAAAGGTATACCACTCAAAGATCGGACTTATTTTGGCCGAGATATGCAAGTTATGAAGCTCCAAAAATCTTATTTTTTTGTTAATGCTGAAAATATTACATGGTTATCTTTGAATGCTCATAACTCGGGTATTTGATGTCGGATCATGGTCATTTTTGGCAAAAAATGAAATTTGCTGGCATGGCCATTTTTAAATGGCAATCTATAATTCTGATCTTAACGAGTCTAAAAAGGTATACCACTCAAAGATCGGACTTATTTTGGCCGAGATATGCAAGTTATGAAGCTCCAAAAATCTTATTTTTTTGTTAATGCTGAAAATATTACATGGTTATCTTTGAATGCTCATAACTCGGGTATTTGATGTCGGATCATGGTAATTTTTGGGAAAAAATGAAATTTGCTGGCATGGCCATTTTTAAATGGCAATCTATAATTCTGATCTTAACGAGTCTAAAAAGGTATACCACTCAAAGATCGGACTTATTTTGGCCGAGATATGCAAGTTATGAAGCTCCAAAAATCTTATTTTTTTGTTAATGCTGAAAATATTACATGGTCATCTTTGAATGCTCATAGCTCGGGTATTTGATGTCGGATCATGGTCATTTTTGGCAAAAAATGAAATTTGCTGGCATGGCCATTTTTAAATGGCAATCTATAATTCTGATCTTAACGAGTCTAAAAAGGTATACCACTCAAAGATCGGACTTATTTTGGCCGAGATATGCAAGTTATGAAGCTCCAAAAATCTTATTTTTTTGTTAATGCTGAAAATATTACATGGTTATCTTTGAATGCTCATAACTCGGGTATTTGATGTCGGATCATGGTCATTTTTGGCAAAAAATGAAATTTGCTGGCATTGCCATTTTTAAATGGCAATCTTTAATTCTGATCTTAACGAGTCTAAAAAGGAATACCACTCAAAGATCGGACTTATTTTGGCCGAGATATGCAAGTTATGAAGCTCCAAAAATCTTATTTTTTTGTTAATGCTGAAAATATTACATGGTTATCTTTGAATGCTCATAACTCGGGTATTTGATGTCGGATCATGGTCATTTTTGGCAAAAAATGAAATTTGCTGGCATGGCCATTTTTAAATGGCAATCTATAATTCTGATCTTAACGAGTCTAAAAAGGAATACCACTCAAAGATCGGACTTATTTTGGCCGAGATATGCAAGTTATGAAGCTCCAAAAATCTAATTTTTTTGTTAATACTGAAAATATTACATGGTTATCTTTGAATGCTCATAACTCGGGTATTTGATGTCGGATCATGGTAATTTTTGGCAAAAAATGAAATTTGCTGGCATGGCCATTTTTAAATGGCAATCTATAATTCTGATCTTAACGAGTCTAAAAAGGTATACCGCTCAAAGATCGGACTTATTTTGGCCGAGATATGCAAGTTATGAAACTCCAAAAATCTTATTTTTTTGTTAATGCTGAAAATATTACATGGTCATCTTTGAATGCTCATAACTCGGGTATTTGATGTCGGATCATGGTCATTTTTGGCAAAAAATGAAATTTGCTGGCATGGCCATTTTTAAATGGCAATCTACAATTCTGATCTTAACGAGTCTAAAAAGGTATACCACTCAAAGATCGGACTTATTTTGGCCGAGATATGCAAGTTATGAAGCTCCAAAAATCTTATTTTTTTGTTAATGCTGAAAATATTACATGGTTATCTTTGAATGCTCATAACTCGGGTATTTGATGTCGGATCATGGTCATTTTTGGCAAAAAATTAAATTTGCTGGCATGGCCATTTTTAAATGGCAATC
This sequence comes from Drosophila maculinotata, assembly GCA_035045305.1. Lineage (NCBI taxonomy): Eukaryota > Metazoa > Arthropoda > Insecta > Diptera > Drosophilidae > Drosophila > Drosophila maculinotata. Next base: position 29,133 of record JAWNPD010000577.1, on the reverse strand, counting down.
TATAATTCTGATCTTAACGAGTCTAAAAAGGTATACCACTCAAAGGTCGGACTTATTTTGGCCGAGATATGCAAGTTATGAAGCTCCAAAAATCTTATTTTTTTGTTAATGCTGAAAATATTACATGGTTATCTTTGAATGCTCATAACTCGGGTATTTGATGTCGGATCATGAAAATTTTTGGGAAAAAATGAAATTTGCTGGCATCGCCATTTTTAAATGGCAATCTCTAATTCTGATCTAAACGAGTCTAAAAAGGTATACCACTCAAAGATCGGACTTATTTTGGCCGAGATATGCAAGTTATGAAGCTCCAAAAATCTAATAATTTTGTTAATGCTGAAAATATTACATGGTCATCTTTGAATGCTCATAACTCGGGTATTTGATGTCGGATCATGGTCATTTTTGGCAAAAAATGAAATTTGCTGGCATGGCCATTTTTAAATGGCAATCTATAATTCTGATCTTAACGAGTCTAAAAAGGTATACCACTCAAAGATCGGACTTATTTTGGCCGAGATATGCAAGTTATGAAGCTCCAAAAATCTTATTTTTTTGTAAATGCTAAAAATATTACATGGTTATCTTTGAATGCTCATAACTCGGGTATTTGATGTCGGATCATGGTCATTTTTGGCAAAAAATGAAATTTGCTGGCATGGCCATTTTTAAATGGCAATCTATAATTCTGATCTTAACGAGTCTAAAAAGGTATACCACTCAAAGATCGGACTTATTTTGGCCGAGATATGCAAGTTATGAAGCTCCAAAAATCTTATTTTTTTGTTAATGCTGAAAATATTACATGGTCATTTTTGAATGCTCATAACTCGGGTATTTGATGTAGGATCATGGTCATTTTTGGAAAAAATTAAAATTTGCTGGCATGGCCATTTTTAAATGGCAATCTATAATTCTGATCTCAACGAGTCTAAAAAGGCATACCACTCAAAGATCGGACTTATTTTGGCCGAGATATGCAAGTTATGAAGCTCCAAAAATCTTATTTTTTTGTTAATGCTAAAAATATTTCATGGTTATCTTTGAATGCTCATAACTCGGGTATTTGATGTCGGATCATGGTCATTTTTGGCAAAAAGTGAAATTTGCTGGCATGGCCATTCTTAAATGGTTATATATAATTCTGATCTTAACGAGTCTAAAAAGGTATACCACTCAAAGATCGGACTTATTTTGGCCGAGATATGCAAGTTATGAAGCTCCAAAAATCTTATTTTTTTGTTAATGCTGAAAATATTACATGGTCATCTTTGAATGCTCATAGCTCGGGTATTTGATGTCGGATCATGGTCATTTTTGGCAAAAAATTAAATTAGCTGGCATGGCCATTTTTAAATGGCAATCTATAATTCTGATCTTAACGAGTCTAAAAAGGTATACCACTGAAAGATCGGACTTATTTTGGCCGAGATATGCAAGTTATGAAGCTCCAAAAATCTTATTTTTTTGTTAATGCTGAAAATATTACATGGTCATTTTTGAATGCTCATAACTCGGGTATTTGATGTAGGATCATGGTCATTTTTGGAAAAAATTAAAATTTGCTGGCATGTCCATTTTTAAATGGCAATCTATAATTCTGATCTCAACGAGTCTAAAAAGGCATACCACTCAAAGATCGGACTTATTTTGGCCGAGATATGCAAGTTATGAAGCTCCAAAAATCTTATTTTTTTGTTAATGCTGAAAATATTACATGGTTATCTTTGAATGCTCATAACTTGGGTATTTGATGTCGGATTATGGTCATTTTTGGCAAAAAATGAAATTTGCTGGCATGGCCATTTTTAAATGGCAATCTTTAATTCTGATCTTAACGAGTCTAAAAAGGAATACCACTCAAAGATCGGACTTATTTTGGCCGAGATATGCAAGTTATGAAGCTCCAAAAATCTTATTTTTTTGTTAATGCTGAAAATATTACATGGTCATCTTTGAATGCTCATAACTCGGGTATTTGATGTCGGATCATGGTCATTTTTGGCAAAAAATTAAATTTGCTGGCATGGCCATTTTTAAATGGCAATCTATAATTCTGATCTTAACGAGTCTAAAAAGGTATACCACTCAAAGATCGGACTTATTTTGGCCGAGATATGCAAGTTATGAAGCTCCAAAAATCTTATTTTTTTGTTAATGCTGAAAATATTACATGGTCATCTTTGAATGCTCATAACTCGGGTATTTGATGTCGGATCATGGTCATTTTTGGCAAAAAATTAAATTTGCTGGCATGGCCATTTTTAAATGGCAATCTATAATTCTGATCTTAACGAGTCTAAAAAGGTATACCACTCAAAGATCGGACTTATTTTGGCCGAGATATGCAAGTTATGAAGCTCCAAAAATCTTATTTTTTTGTTAATGCTGAAAATATTACATGGTCATCTTTGAATGCTCATAACTCGGGTATTTGATGTCGGATCATGGTCATTTTTGGCAAAAAATGAAATTTGCTGGCATGGCCATTTTTAAATGGCAATCTATAATTCTGATCTTAACGAGTCTAAAAAGGTATACCACTCAAAGATCGGACTTATTTTGGCCGAGATATGCAAGTTATGAAGCTCCAAAAATCTTATTTTTTTGTTAATGCTGAAAATATTACATGGTTATCTTTGAATGCTCATAACTCGGGTATTTGATGTCGGATCATGGTCATTTTTGGCAAAAAATGAAATTTGCTGGCATGGCCATTTTTAAATGGCAATCTATAATTCTGATCTTAACGAGTCTAAAAAGGTATACCACTCAAAGATCGGACTTATTTTGGCCGAGATATGCAAGTTATGAAGCTCCAAAAATCTTATTTTTTTGTTAATGCTGAAAATATTACATGGTCATCTTTGAATGCTCATAACTCGGGTATTTGATGTCGGATCATGGTCATTTTTGGCAAAAAAATTAAATTTGCTGGCATGGCCATTTTTAAATGGCAATCTATAATTCTGATCTTAACGAGTCTAAAAAGGTATACCACTCAAAGATCGGACTTATTTTGGCCGAGATATGCAAGTTATGAAGCTCCAAAAATCTTATTTTTTTGTTAATGCTGAAAATATTACATGGTCATCTTTGAATGCTCATAACTCGGGTATTTGATGTCGGATCATGGTCATTTTTGGCAAAAAATGAAATTTGCTGGCATGGCCATTTTTAAATGGCAATCTATAATTCTGATCTTAACGAGTCTAAAAAGGTATACCACTCAAAGATCGGACTTATTTTGGCCGAGATATGCAAGTTATGAAGCTCCAAAAATCTTATTTTTTTGTTAATGCTGAAAATATTACATGGTCATCTTTGAATGCTCATAACTCGGGTATTTGATGTCGGATCATGGTCATTTTTGGCAAAAAAATTAAATTTGCTGGCATGGCCATTTTTAAATGGCAATCTATAATTCTGATCTTAACGAGTCTAAAAAGGTATACCACTCAAAGATCGGACTTATTTTGGCCGAGATATGCAAGTTATGAAGCTCCAAAAATCTTATTTTTTTGTTAATGCTGAAAATATTACATGGTCATCTTTGAATGCTCATAACTCGGGTATTTGATGTCGGATCATGGTCATTTTTGGCAAAAAATTAAATTTTCTGGCATGGCCATTTTTAAATGGCAATCTATAATTCTGATCTTAACGAGTCTAAAAAGGTATACCACTCAAAGATCGGACTTATTTTGGCCGAGATATGCAAGTTATGAAGCTCCAAAAATCTAATTTTTTTGTTAATGCTGAAAATATTACATGGTCATCTTTGAATGCTCATAACTCGGGTATTTGATGTCGGATCATGGTCATTTTTGGCAAAAAATTAAATTTTCTGGCATGGCCATTTTTAAATGGCAATCTATAATTCTGATCTTAACGAGTCTAAAAAGGTATACCACTCAAAGATCGGACTTATTTTGGCCGAGATATGCAAGTTATGAAGCTCCAAAAATCTTATTTTTTTGTTAATGCTGAAAATATTACATGGTCATCTTTGAATGCTCATAACTCGGGTATTTGATGTCGGATCATGGTCATTTTTGGCAAAAAATGAAATTTGCTGGCATGGCCATTTTTAAATGGCAATCTCTAATTCTGATCTTAACGAGTCTAAAAAGGTATACCACTCAAAGATCGGACTTATTTTGGCCGAGATATGCAAGTTATGAAGCTCCAAAAATCTAATTTTTTTGTTAATGCTGAAAATATTACATGGTCATCTTTGAATGCTCATAACTCGGGTATTTGATGTCGGATCATGGTCATTTTTGGCAAAAAATTAAATTTTCTGGCATGGCCATTTTTAAATGGCAATCTATAATTCTGATCTTAACGAGTCTAAAAAGGTATACCACTCAAAGATCGGACTTATTTTGGCCGAGATATGCAAGTTATGAAGCTCCAAAAATCTTATTTTTTTGTTAATGCTGAAAATATTACATGGTCATCTTTGAATGCTCATAACTCGGGTATTTGATGTCGGATCATGGTCATTTTTGGCAAAAAATGAAATTTGCTGGCATGGCCATTTTTAAATGGCAATCTATAATTCTGATCTTAACGAGTCTAAAAAGGTATACCACTCAAAGATCGGACTTATTTTGGCCGAGATATGCAAGTTATGAAGCTCCAAAAATCTTATTTTTTTGTTAATGCTGAAAATATTACATGGTCATCTTTGAATGCTCATAACTCGGGTATTTGATGTCGGATCATGGTCATTTTTGGCAAAAAATGAAATTTGCTGGCATGGCCATTTTTAAATGGCAATCTATAATTCTGATCTTAACGAGTCTAAAAAGGTATACCACTCAAAGATCGGACTTATTTTGGCCGAGATATGCAAGTTATGAAGCTCCAAAAATCTTATTTTTTTGTTAATGCTGAAAATATTACATGGTCATCTTTGAATGCTCATAACTCGGGTATTTGATGTCGGATCATGGTCATTTTTGGCAAAAAATTAAATTTGCTGGCATGGCCATTTTTAAATGGCAATCTATAATTCTGATCTTAACGAGTCTAAAAAGGTATACCACTCAAAGATCGGACTTATTTTGGCCGAGATATGCAAGTTATGAAGCTCCAAAAATCTAATTTTTTTGTTAATGCTGAAAATATTACATGGTCATCTTTGAATGCTCATAACTCGGGTATTTGATGTCGGATCATGGTCATTTTTGGCAAAAAATGAAATTTGCTGGCATGGCCATTTTTAAATGGCAATCTATAATTCTGATCTTAACGAGTCTAAAAAGGTATACCACTCAAAGATCGGACTTATTTTGGCCGAGATATGCAAGTTATGAAGCTCCAAAAATCTTATTTTTTTGTTAATGCTGAAAATATTACATGGTCATCTTTGAATGCTCATAACTCGGGTATTTGATGTCGGATCATGGTCATTTTTGGCAAAAAATGAAATTTGCTGGCATGGCCATTTTTAAATGGCAATCTATAATTCTGATCTTAACGAGTCTAAAAAGGTATACCACTCAAAGATCGGACTTATTTTGGCCGAGATATGCAAGTTATGAAGCTCCAAAAATCTTATTTTTTTGTTAATGCTGAAAATATTACATGGTCATCTTTGAATGCTCATAACTCGGGTATTTGATGTCGGATCATGGTCATTTTTGGCAAAAAATGAAATTTGCTGGCATGGCCATTTTTAAATGGCAATCTATAATTCTGATCTTAACGAGTCTAAAAAGGTATACCACTCAAAGATCGGACTTATTTTGGCCGAGATATGCAAGTTATGAAGCTCCAAAAATCTTATTTTTTTGTTAATGCTGAAAATATTACATGGTCATCTTTGAATGCTCATAACTCGGGTATTTGATGTCGGATCATGGTCATTTTTGGCAAAAAATGAAATTTGCTGGCATGGCCATTTTTAAATGGCAATCTATAATTCTGATCTTAACGAGTCTAAAAAGGTATACCACTCAAAGATCGGACTTATTTTGGCCGAGATATGCAAGTTATGAAGCTCCAAAAATCTTATTTTTTTGTTAATGCTGAAAATATTACATGGTCATCTTTGAATGCTCATAACTCGGGTATTTGATGTCGGATCATGGTCATTTTTGGCAAAAAATTAAATTTGCTGGCATGGCCATTTTTAAATGGCAATCTATAATTCTGATCTTAACGAGTCTAAAAAGGTATACCACTCAAAGATCGGACTTATTTTGGCCGAGATATGCAAGTTATGAAGCTCCAAAAATCTTATTTTTTTGTTAATGCTGAAAATATTACATGGTCATCTTTGAATGCTCATAACTCGGGTATTTGATGTCGGATCATGGTCATTTTTGGCAAAAAATGAAATTTGCTGGCATGGCCATTTTTAAATGGCAATCTATAATTCTGATCTTAACGAGTCTAAAAAGGTATACCACTCAAAGATCGGACTTATTTTGGCCGAGATATGCAAGTTATGAAGCTCCAAAAATCTAATTTTTTTGTTAATGCTGAAAATATTACATGGTCATCTTTGAATGCTCATAACTCGGGTATTTGATGTCGGATCATGGTCATTTTTGGCAAAAAAATTAAATTTGCTGGCATGGCCATTTTTAAATGGCAATCTATAATTCTGATCTTAACGAGTCTAAAAAGGTATACCACTCAAAGATCGGACTTATTTTGGCCGAGATATGCAAGTTATGAAGCTCCAAAAATCTTATTTTTTTGTTAATGCTGAAAATATTACATGGTCATCTTTGAATGCTCATAACTCGGGTATTTGATGTCGGATCATGGTCATTTTTGGCAAAAAATTAAATTTTCTGGCATGGCCATTTTTAAATGGCAATCTCTAATTCTGATCTTAACGAGTCTAAAAAGGTATACCACTCAAAGATCGGACTTATTTTGGCCGAGATATGCAAGTTATGAAGCTCCAAAAATCTAATTTTTTTGTTAATGCTGAAAATATTACATGGTCATCTGTGAATGCTCATAACTCGGGTATTTGATGTCGGATCATGGTCATTTTTGGCAAAAAATTAAATTTTCTGGCATGGCCATTTTTAAATGGCAATCTATAATTCTGATCTTAACGAGTCTAAAAAGGTATACCACTCAAAGATCGGACTTATTTTGGCCGAGATATGCAAGTTATGAAGCTCCAAAAATCTTATTTTTTTGTTAATGCTGAAAATATTACATGGTCATCTTTGAATGCTCATAACTCGGGTATTTGATGTCGGATCATGGTCATTTTTGGCAAAAAATTAAATTTTCTGGCATGGCCATTTTTAAATGGCAATCTCTAATTCTGATCTTAACGAGTCTAAAAAGGTATACCACTCAAAGATCGGACTTATTTTGGCCGAGATATGCAAGTTATGAAGCTCCAAAAATCTAATTTTTTTGTTAATGCTGAAAATATTACATGGTCATCTGTGAATGCTCATAACTCGGGTATTTGATGTCGGATCATGGTCATTTTTGGCAAAAAATTAAATTTTCTGGCATGGCCATTTTTAAATGGCAATCTATAATTCTGATCTTAACGAGTCTAAAAAGGTATACCACTCAAAGATCGGACTTATTTTGGCCGAGATATGCAAGTTATGAAGCTCCAAAAATCTTATTTTTTTGTTAATGCTGAAAATATTACATGGTCATCTTTGAATGCTCATAGCTCGGGTATTTGATGTCGGATCATGGTCATTTTTGGCAAAAAATGAAATTTGCTGGCATGGCCATTTTTAAATGGCAATCTATAATTCTGATCTTAACGAGTCTAAAAAGGTATACCACTCAAAGATCGGACTTATTTTGGCCGAGATATGCAAGTTATGAAGCTCCAAAAATCTTATTTTTTTGTTAATGCTGAAAATATTACATGGTCATCTTTGAATGCTCATAACTCGGGTATTTGATGTCGGATCATGGTAATTTTTGGCAAAAAATGAAATTTGCTGGCATGGCCATTTTTAAATGGCAATCTATAATTCTGATCTTAACGAGTCTAAAAAGGAATACCACTCAAAGATCGGACTTATTTTGGCCGAGATATGCAAGTTATGAAGCTCCAAAAATCTTATTTTTTTGTTAATGCTGAAAATATTACATGGTCATCTTTGAATGCTCATAACTCGGGTATTTGATGTCGGATCATGGTCATTTTTGGCAAAAAATTAAATTTTCTGGCATGGCCATTTTTAAATGGCAATCTCTAATTCTGATCTTAACGAGTCTAAAAAGGTATACCACTCAAAGATCGGACTTATTTTGGCCGAGATATGCAAGTTATGAAGCTCCAAAAATCTAATTTTTTTGTTAATGCTGAAAATATTACATGGTCATCTGTGAATGCTCATAACTCGGGTATTTGATGTCGGATCATGGTCATTTTTGGCAAAAAATTAAATTTTCTGGCATGGCCATTTTTAAATGGCAATCTATCATTCTGATCTTAACGAGTCTAAAAAGGTATACCACTCAAAGATCGGACTTATTTTGGCCGAGATATGCAAGTTATGAAGCTCCAAAAATCTTATTTTTTTGTTAATGCTGAAAATATTACATGGTCATCTTTGAATGCTCATAGCTCGGGTATTTGATGTCGGATCATGGTCATTTTTGGCAAAAAATGAAATTTGCTGGCATGGCCATTTTTAAATGGCAATCTATAATTCTGATCTTAACGAGTCTAAAAAGGTATACCACTCAAAGATCGGACTTATTTTGGCCGAGATATGCAAGTTATGAAGCTCCAAAAATCTTATTTTTTTGTTAATGCTGAAAATATTACATGGTCATCTTTGAATGCTCATAACTGGGGTATTTGATGTCGGATCATGGTCATTTTTGGCAAAAAATGAAATTTGCTGGCATGGCCATTTTTAAATGGCAATCTATAATTCTGATCTTAACGAGTCTAAAAAGGTATACCACTCAAAGATCGGACTTATTTTGGCCGAGATATGCAAGTTATGAAGCTCCAAAAATCTTATTTTTTTGTTAATGCTGAAAATATTACATGGTTATCTTTGAATGCTCATAACTCGGGTATTTGATGTCGGATCATGGTCATTTTTGGCAAAAAATGAAATTTGCTGGCATGGCCATTTTTAAATGGCAATCTATAATTCTGATCTTAACGAGTCTAAAAAGGTATACCACTCAAAGATCGGACTTATTTTGGCCGAGATATGCAAGTTATGAAGCTCCAAAAATCTTATTTTTTTGTTAATGCTAAAATGCTCATAACTCGGGTATTTGATGTCGGATCATGGTCATTTTTGGCAAAAAAATTAAATATGCTGGCATGGCCATTTTTAAATGGCAATCTATAATTCTGATCTTAACGAGTCTAAAAAGGTATACCACTCAAAGATCGGACTTATTTTGGCCGAGATATGCAAGTTATGAAGCTCCAAAAATCTTATTTTTTTGTTAATGCTGAAAATATTACATGGTTATCTTTGAATGCTCATAACTCGGGTATTTGATTTCGGATCATGGTAATTTTTGGGAAAAAATGAAATTTGCTGGCATGGCCATTTTTAAATGGCAATCTCTAATTCTGATCTTAACGAGTCTAAAAAGGTATACCACTCAAAGATCGGACTTATTTTGGCCGAGATATGCAAGTTATGAAGCTCCAAAAATCTAATAATTTTGTTAATGCTGAAAATATTACATGGTCATCTTTGAATGCTCATAACTCGGGTATTTGATGTCGGATCATGGTCATTTTTGGCAAAAAATTAAATTTGCTGGCATGGCCATTTTTAAATGGCAATCTATAATTCTGATCTTAACGAGTCTAAAAAGGTATACCACTCAAAGATCGGACTTATTTTGGCCGAGATATGCAAGTTATGAAGCTCCAAAAATCTTATTTTTTTTGTTAATGCTGAAAATATTACATGGTCATCTTTGAATGCTCATAACTCGGGTATTTGATGTCGGATCATGTTCATTTTTGGCAAAAAATGAAATTTGCTGGCATGGCCATTTTTAAATGGCAATCTATAGTTCTGATCTTAACGAGTCTAAAAAGGTATACCACTCAAAGATCGGACTTATTTTGGCCGAGATATGCAAGTTATGAAGCTCCAAAAATCTAATTTTTTTGTTAATGCTAAAAATATTACATGGTTATCTTTGAATGCTCATAACTCGGGTATTTGATGTCGGATCATGGTCATTTTTGGCAAAAATTAAATTTGCTGGCATGGCCATTCTTAAATGGCAATCTATAATTCTGATCTTAACGAGTCTAAAAAGGTATACCACTCAAAGATCGGACTTATTTTGGCCGAGATATGCAAGTTATGAAGCTCCAAAAATCTTATTTTTTTGTTAATGCTGAAAATATTACATGGTCATCTTTGAATGCTCATAGCTCGGGTATTTGATGTCGGATCATGGTCATTTTTGGCAAAAAATGAAATTAGCTGGCATGTCCATTTTTAAATGGCAATCTATAATTCTGATCTTAACGAGTCTAAAAAGGTATACCACTGAAAGATCGGACTTATTTTGGCCGAGATATGCAAGTTATGAAGCTCCAAAAATCTTATTTTTTTGTTAATGCTGAAAATGTTACATGGTCATTTTTGAATGCTCATAACTCGGGTATTTGATGTCGGATCATGGTCATTTTTGGAAAAAATTAAAATTTGCTGGCATGGCCATTTTTAAATGGCAATCTATAATTCTGATCTCAACGAGTCTAAAAAGGTATACCACTCAAAGATCGGACTTATTTTGGCCGAGATATGCAAGTTATGAAGCTCCAAAAATCTTATTTTTTTGTTAATGCTGAAAATATTACATGGTCATCTTTGAATGCTCATAACTCGGGTATTTGATGTCGGATCATGGTCATTTTTGGCAAAAAATTAAATTTGCTGGCATGGCCATTTTTAAATGGCAATCTATAATTCTGATCTTAACGAGTCTAAAAAGGTATACCACTCAAAGATCGGACTTATTTTGGCCGAGATATGCAAGTTATGAAGCTCCAAAAATCTAATTTTTTTGTTAATGCTAATATTACATTATTAATGGTCATCTTTGAATGCTCATAACTCGGGTATTTGATGTCGGATCATGGTCATTTTTGGCAAAAAATGAAATTTGCTGGCATGGCCATTTTTAAATGGCAATCTATAATTCTGATCTTAACGAGTCTAAAAAGGTATACCACTCAAAGATCGGACTTATTTTGGCCGAGATATGCAAGTTATGAAGCTCCAAAAATCTTATTTTTTTGTTAATGCTGAAAATATTACATGGTCATCTTTGAATGCTCATAACTCGGGTATTTGATGTCGGATCATGGTCATTTTTGGCAAAAAATTAAATTTGCTGGCATGGCCATTTTTAAATGGCAATCTATAATTCTGATCTTAACGAGTCTAAAAAGGTATACCACTCAAAGATCGGACTTATTTTGGCCGAGATATGCAAGTTATGAAGCTCCAAAAATCTTATTTTTTTGTTAATGCTGAAAATATTACATGGTCATCTTTGAATGCTCATAACTCGGGTATTTGATGTCGGATCATGGTCATTTTTGGCAAAAAATGAAATTTGCTGGCATGGCCATTTTTAAATGGCAATCTATAATTCTGATCTTAACGAGTCTAAAAAGGTATACCACTCAAAGATCGGACTTATTTTGGCCGAGATATGCAAGTTATGAAGCTCCAAAAATCTAATTTTTTTGTTAATGCTGAAAATATTACATGGTCATCTTTGAATGCTCATAACTCGGGTATTTGATGTCGGATCATGGTAATTTTTGGCAAAAAATGAAATTTGCTGGCATGGCCATTTTTAAATGGCAATCTATAATTCTGATCTTAACGAGTCTAAAAAGGTATACCACTCAAAGATCGGACTTATTTTGGCCGAGATATGCAAGTTATGAAGCTCCAAAAATCTTATTTTTTTGTTAATGCTGAAAATATTACATGGTTATCTTTGAATGCTCATAACTCGGGTATTTGATGTCGGATCATGGTCATTTTTGGCAAAAAATGAAATTTGCTGGCATGGCCATTTTTAAATGGCAATCTACAATTCTGATCTTAACGAGTCTAAAAAGGTATACCACTCAAAGATCGGACTTATTTTGGCCGAGATATGCAAGTTTTGAAGCTCCAAAAATCTTATTTTTTTGTTAATGCTGAAAATATTACATGGTTATCTTTGAATGCTCATAACTCGGGTATTTGATGTCGGATCATGGTCATTTTTGGCAAAAAATGAAATTTGCTGGCATGGCCATTTTTAAATGGCAATCTCTAATTCTGATCTTAACGAGTCTAAAAAGGTATACCACTCAAAGATCGGACTTATTTTGGCCGAGATATGCAAGTTATGAAGCTCCAAAAATCTTATTTTTTTGTTAATGCTGAAAATATTACATGGTCATCTTTGAATGCTCATAACTCGGGTATTTGATGTCGGATCATGGTCATTTTTGGCAAAAAATTAAATTTGCTGGCATGGCCATTTTTAAATGGCAATCTATAATTCTGATCTTAACGAGTCTAAAAAGGTATACCACTCAAAGATCGGACTTATTTTGGCCGAGATATGCAAGTTATGAAGCTCCAAAAATCTTATTTTTTTGTTAATGCTGAAAATATTACATGGTCATCTTTGAATGCTCATAGCTCGGGTATTTGATGTCGGATCATGGTCATTTTTGGCAAAAAATGAAATTTGCTGGCATGGCCATTTTTAAATGGCAATCTATAATTCTGATCTTAACGAGTCTAAAAAGGTATACCACTCAAAGATCGGACTTATTTTGGCCGAGATATGCAAGTTATGAAGCTCCAAAAATCTTATTTTTTTGTTAATGCTGAAAATATTACATGGTTATCTTTGAATGCTCATAACTCGGGTATTTGATGTCGGATCATGGTCATTTTTGGCAAAAAATGAAATTTGCTGGCATTGCCATTTTTAAATGGCAATCTATAATTCTGATCTTAACGAGTCTAAAAAGGTATACCACTCAAAGATCGGACTTATTTTGGCCGAGATATGCAAGTTATGAAGCTCCAAAAATCTTATTTTTTTGTTAATGCTGAAAATATTACATGGTTATCTTTGAATGCTCATAACTCGGGTATTTGATGTCGGATCATGGTCATTTTTGGCAAAAAATGAAATTTGCTGGCATGGCCATTTTTAAATGGCAATCTATAATTCTGATCTTAACGAGTCTAAAAAGGTATACCACTCAAAGATCGGACTTATTTTGGCCGAGATATGCAAGTTATGAAGCTCCAAAAATCTAATTTTTTTGTTAATGCTGAAAATATTACATGGTTATCTTTGAATGCTCATAACTCGGGTATTTGATGTCGGATCATGGTAATTTTTGGCAAAAAATGAAATTTGCTGGCATGGCCATTTTTAAATGGCAATCTATAATTCTGATCTTAACGAGTCTAAAAAGGTATACCACTCAAAGATCGGACTTATTTTGGCCGAGATATGCAAGTTATGAAGCTCCAAAAATCTTATTTTTTTGTTAATGCTGAAAATATTACATGGTCATCTTTGAATGCTCATAACTCGGGTATTTGATGTCGGATCATGGTCATTTTTGGCAAAAAATGAAATTTGCTGGCATGGCCATTTTTAAATGGCAATCTACAATTCTGATCTTAACGAGTCTAAAAAGGTATACCACTCAAAGATCGGACTTATTTTGGCCGAGATATGCAAGTTATGAAGCTCCAAAAATCTTATTTTTTTGTTAATGCTGAAAATATTACATGGTTATCTTTGAATGCTCATAACTCGGGTATTTGATGTCGGATCATGGTCATTTTTGGCAAAAAATTAAATTTGCTGGCATGGCCATTTTTAAATGGCAATCTATAATTCTGATCTTAACGAGTCTAAAAAGGTATACCACTCAAAGATCGGACTTATTTTGGCCGAGATATGCAAGTTATGAAGCTCCAAAAATCTTATTTTTTTGTTAATGCTGAAAATATTACATGGTTATCTTTGAATGCTCATAACTCGGGTATTTGATGTCGGATCATGGTAATTTTTGGGAAAAAATGAAATTTGCTGGCATGGCCATTTTTAAATGGCAATCTCTAATTCTGATCTTAACGAGTCTAAAAAGGTATACCACTCAAAGATCGGACTTATTTTGGCCGAGATATGCAAGTTATGAAGCTCCAAAAATCTAATTTTTTTGTTAATGCTGAAAATATTACATGGTCATCTTTGAATGCTCATAACTCGGGTATTTGATGTCGGATCATGGTCATTTTTGGCAAAAAATGAAATTTGCTGGCATGGCCATTTTTAAATGGCAATCTATAATTCTGATCTTAACGAGTCTAAAAAGGTATACCACTCAAAGATCGGACTTATTTTGGCCGAGATATGCAAGTTATGAAGCTCCAAAAATCTTATTTTTTTGTTAATGCTGAAAATATTACATGGTCATCTTTGAATGCTCATAACTCGGGTATTTGATGTCGGATCATGGTCATTTTTGGCAAAAAATGAAATTTGCTGGCATGGCCATTTTTAAATGGCAATCTATAATTCTGATCTTAACGAGTCTAAAAAGGTATACCACTCAAAGATCGGACTTATTTTGGCCGAGATATGCAAGTTATGAAGCTCCAAAAATCTTATTTTTTTGTTAATGCTGAAAATATTACATGGTCATCTTTGAATGCTCATAACTCGGGTATTTGATGTCGGATCATGGTCATTTTTGGCAAAAAATTAAATTTGCTGGCATGGCCATTTTTAAATGGCAATCTATAATTCTGATCTTAACGAGTCTAAAAAGGTATACCACTCAAAGATCGGACTTATTTTGGCCGAGATATGCAAGTTATGAAGCTCCAAAAATCTTATTTTTTTGTTAATGCTGAAAATATTACATGGTCATTTTTGAATGCTCATAACTCGGGTATTTGATGTCGGATCATGGTCATTTTTGGAAAAAATTAAAATTTGCTGGCATGGCCATTTTTAAATGGCAATCTATAATTCTGATCTTAACGAGTCTAAAAAGGTATACCACTCAAAGATCGGACTTATTTTGGCCGAGATATGCAAGTTATGAAGCTCCAAAAATCTTATTTTTTTGTTAATGCTGAAAATATTACATGGTCATCTTTGAATGCTCATAACTCGGGTATTTGATGTCGGATCATGGTCATTTTTGGCAAAAAATGAAATTTGCTGGCATGGCCATTTTTAAATGGCAATCTATAATTCTGATCTTAACGAGTCTAAAAAGGTATACCACTCAAAGATCGGACTTATTTTGGCCGAGATATGCAAGTTATGAAGCTCCAAAAATCTTATTTTTTTGTTAATGCTGAAAATATTACATGGTCATCTTTGAATGCTCATAACTCGGGTATTTGATGTCGGATCATGGTCATTTTTGGCAAAAAATTAAATTTTCTGGCATGGCCATTTTTAAATGGCAATCTCTAATTCTGATCTTAACGAGTCTAAAAAGGTATACCACTCAAAGATCGGACTTATTTTGGCCGAGATATGCAAGTTATGAAGCTCCAAAAATCTAATTTTTTTGTTAATGCTGAAAATATTACATGGTCATCTTTGAATGCTCATAACTCGGGTATTTGATGTCGGATCATGGTCATTTTTGGCAAAAAATTAAATTTTCTGGCATGGCCATTTTTAAATGGCAATCTATAATTCTGATCTTAACGAGTCTAAAAAGGTATACCACTCAAAGATCGGACTTATTTTGGCCGAGATATGCAAGTTATGAAGCTCCAAAAATCTTATTTTTTTGTTAATGCTGAAAATATTACATGGTCATCTTTGAATGCTCATAACTCGGGTATTTGATGTCGGATCATGGTCATTTTTGGCAAAAAATTAAATTTTCTGGCATGGCCATTTTTAAATGGCAATCTATAATTCTGATCTTAACGAGTCTAAAAAGGTATACCACTCAAAGATCGGACTTATTTTGGCCGAGATATGCAAGTTATGAAGCTCCAAAAATCTAATTTTTTTGTTAATGCTGAAAATATTACATGGTCATCTTTGAATGCTCATAACTCGGGTATTTGATGTCGGATCATGGTCATTTTTGGCAAAAAATTAAATTTTCTGGCATGGCCATTTTTAAATGGCAATCTATAATTCTGATCTTAACGAGTCTAAAAAGGTATACCACTCAAAGATCGGACTTATTTTGGCCGAGATATGCAAGTTATGAAGCTCCAAAAATCTTATTTTTTTGTTAATGCTGAAAATATTACATGGTCATCTTTGAATGCTCATAACTCGGGTATTTGATGTCGGATCATGGTCATTTTTGGCAAAAAATGAAATTTGCTGGCATGGCCATTTTTAAATGGCAATCTATAATTCTGATCTTAACGAGTCTAAAAAGGTATACCACTCAAAGATCGGACTTATTTTGGCCGAGATATGCAAGTTATGAAGCTCCAAAAATCTTATTTTTTTGTTAATGCTGAAAATATTACATGGTCATCTTTGAATGCTCATAACTCGGGTATTTGATGTCGGATCATGGTCATTTTTGGCAAAAAATTAAATTTGCTGGCATGGCCATTTTTAAATGGCAATCTATAATTCTGATCTTAACGAGTCTAAAAAGGTATACCACTCAAAGATCGGACTTATTTTGGCCGAGATATGCAAGTTATGAAGCTCCAAAAATCTTATTTTTTTGTTAATGCTGAAAATATTACATGGTTATCTTTGAATGCTCATAACTCGGGTATTTGATGTCGGATCATGGTCATTTTTGGCAAAAAATGAAATTTGCTGGCATGGCCATTTTTAAATGGCAATCTCTAATTCTGATCTTAACGAGTCTAAAAAGGTATACCACTCAAAGATCGGACTTATTTTGGCCGAGATATGCAAGTTATGAAGCTCCAAAAATCTAATTTTTTTGTTAATGCTGAAAATATTACATGGTCATCTTTGAATGCTCATAACTCGGGTATTTGATGTCGGATCATGGTCATTTTTGGCAAAAAATGAAATTTGCTGGCATGGCCATTTTTAAATGGCAATCTATAATTCTGATCTTAACGAGTCTAAAAAGGTATACCACTCAAAGATCGGACTTATTTTGGCCGAGATATGCAAGTTATGAAGCTCCAAAAATCTTATTTTTTTGTTAATGCTGAAAATATTACATGGTCATCTTTGAATGCTCATAACTCGGGTATTTGATGTCGGATCATGGTCATTTTTGGCAAAAAATGAAATTTGCTGGCATGGCCATTTTTAAATGGCAATCTATAATTCTGATCTTAACGAGTCTAAAAAGGTATACCACTCAAAGATCGGACTTATTTTGGCCGAGATATGCAAGTTATGAAGCTCCAAAAATCTTATTTTTTTGTTAATGCTGAAAATATTACATGGTCATCTTTGAATGCTCATAACTCGGGTATTTGATGTCGGATCATGGTCATTTTTGGAAAAAATTAAAATTTGCTGGCATGGCCATTTTTAAATGGCAATCTATAATTCTGATCTTAACGAGTCTAAAAAGGTATACCACTCAAAGATCGGACTTATTTTGGCCGAGATATGCAAGTTATGAAGCTCCAAAAATCTTATTTTTTTGTTAATGCTGAAAATATTACATGGTCATCTTTGAATGCTCATAACTCGGGTATTTGATGTCGGATCATGGTCATTTTTGGCAAAAAATGAAATTTGCTGGCATGGCCATTTTTAAATGGCAATCTATAATTCTGATCTTAACGAGTCTAAAAAGGTATACCACTCAAAGATCGGACTTATTTTGGCCGAGATATGCAAGTTATGAAGCTCCAAAAATCTTATTTTTTTGTTAATGCTAAAAATATTACATGGTTATCTTTGAATGCTCATAACTCGGGTATTTGATGTCGGATCATGGTCATTTTTGGCAAAAAATTAAATTTGCTGGCATGGCCATTTTTAAATGGCAATCTATAATTCTGATCTTAACGAGTCTAAAAAGGTATACCACTCAAAGATCGGACTTATTTTGGCCGAGATATGCAAGTTATGAAGCTCCAAAAATCTTATTTTTTTGTTAATGCTGAAAATATTACATGGTTATCTTTGAATGCTCATAACTCGGGTATTTGATGTCGGATCATGAAAATTTTTGGGAAAAAATGAAATTTGCTGGCATCGCCATTTTTAAATGGCAATCTCTAATTCTGATCTAAACGAGTCTAAAAAGGTATACCACTCAAAGATCGGACTTATTTTGGCCGAGATATGCAAGTTATGAAGCTCCAAAAATCTAATAATTTTGTTAATGCTGAAAATATTACATGGTCATCTTTGAATGCTCATAACTCGGGTATTTGATGTCGGATCATGGTCATTTTTGGCAAAAAATGAAATTTGCTGGCATGGCCATTTTTAAATGGCAATCTATAATTCTGATCTTAACGAGTCTAAAAAGGTATACCACTCAAAGATCGGACTTATTTTGGCCGAGATATGCAAGTTATGAAGCTCCAAAAATCTTATTTTTTTGTTAATGCTGAAAATATTACATGGTTATCTTTGAATGCTCATAACTCGGGTATTTGATGTCGGATCATGGTCATTTTTGGCAAAAAATGAAATTTGCTGGCATGGCCATTTTTAAATGGCAATCTATAATTCTGATCTTAACGAGTCTAAAAAGGTATACCACTCAAAGATCGGACTTATTTTGGCCGAGATATGCAAGTTATGAAGCTCCAAAAATCTTATTTTTTTGTTAATGCTGAAAATATTACATGGTCATTTTTGAATGCTCATAACTCGGGTATTTGATGTAGGATCATGGTCATTTTTGGAAAAAATTAAAATTTGCTGGCATGGCCATTTTTAAATGGCAATCTATAATTCTGATCTCAACGAGTCTAAAAAGGCATACCACTCAAAGATCGGACTTATTTTGGCCGAGATATGCAAGTTATGAAGCTCCAAAAATCTTATTTTTTTGTTAATGCTAAAAATATTACATGGTTATCTTTGAATGCTCATAACTCGGGTATTTGATGTCGGATCATGGTCATTTTTGGCAAAAAGTGAAATTTGCTGGCATGGCCATTCTTAAATGGTTATATATAATTCTGATCTTAACGAGTCTAAAAAGGTATACCACTCAAAGATCGGACTTATTTTGGCCGAGATATGCAATTTATGAAGCTCCAAAAATCTTATTTTTTTGTTAATGCTGAAAATATTACATGGTCATCTTTGAATGCTCATAGCTCGGGTATTTGATGTCGGATCATGGTCATTTTTGGCAAAAAATTAAATTAGCTGGCATGGCCATTTTTAAATGGCAATCTATAATTCTGATCTTAACGAGTCTAAAAAGGTATACCACTGAAAGATCGGACTTATTTTGGCCGAGATATGCAAGTTATGAAGCTCCAAAAATCTTATTTTTTTGTTAATGCTGAAAATATTACATGGTCATTTTTGAATGCTCATAACTCGGGTATTTGATGTAGGATCATGGTCATTTTTGGAAAAAATTAAAATTTGCTGGCATGTCCATTTTTAAATGGCAATCTATAATTCTGATCTCAACGAGTCTAAAAAGGCATACCACTCAAAGATCGGACTTATTTTGGCCGAGATATGCAAGTTATGAAGCTCCAAAAATCTTATTTTTTTGTTAATGCTGAAAATATTACATGGTTATCTTTGAATGCTCATAACTTGGGTATTTGATGTCGGATTATGGTCATTTTTGGCAAAAAATGAAATTTGCTGGCATGGCCATTTTTAAATGGCAATCTTTAATTCTGATCTTAACGAGTCTAAAAAGGAATACCACTCAAAGATCGGACTTATTTTGGCCGAGATATGCAAGTTATGAAGCTCCAAAAATCTTATTTTTTTGTTAATGCTGAAAATATTACATGGTCATCTTTGAATGCTCATAACTCGGGTATTTGATGTCGGATCATGGTCATTTTTGGCAAAAAATTAAATTTTCTGGCATGGGCATTTTTAAATGGCAATCTCTAATTCTGATCTTAACGAGTCTAAAAAGGTATACCACTCAAAGATCGGACTTATTTTGGCCGAGATATGCAAGTTATGAAGCTCCAAAAATATAATTTTTTTGTTAATGCTGAAAATATGACATGGTCATCTGTGAATGCTCATAACTCGGGTATTTGATGTCGGATCATGGTCATTTTTGGCAAAAAATTAAATTTTCTGGCATGGCCATTTTTAAATGGCAATCTATCATTCTGATCTTAACGAGTCTAAAAAGGTATACCACTCAAAGATCGGACTTATTTTGGCCGAGATATGCAAGTTATGAAGCTCCAAAAATCTTATTTTTTTGTTAATGCTGAAAATATTACATGGTCATCTTTGAATGCTCATAACTCGGGTATTTGATGTCGGATCATGGTCATTTTTGGCAAAAAATTAAATTTTCTGGCATGGCCATTTTTAAATGGCAATCTCTAATTCTGATCTTAACGAGTCTAAAAAGGTATACGACTCAAAGATCGGACTTATTTTGGCCGAGATATGCAAGTTATGAAGCTCCAAAAATCTAATTTTTTTGTTAATGCTGAAAATATTACATGGTCATCTGTGAATGCTCATAACTCGGGTATTTGATGTCGGATCATGGTCATTTTTGGCAAAAAATTAAATTTTCTGGCATGGCCATTTTTAAATGGCAATCTATAATTCTGATCTTAACGAGTCTAAAAAGGTATACCACTCAAAGATCGGACTTATTTTGGCCGAGATATGCAAGTTATGAAGCTCCAAAAATCTTATTTTTTTGTTAATGCTGAAAATATTACATGGTCATCTTTGAATGCTCATAGCTCGGGTATTTGATGTCGGATCATGGTCATTTTTGGCAAAAAATGAAATTTGCTGGCATGGCCATTTTTAAATGGCAATCTATAATTCTGATCTTAACGAGTCTAAAAAGGTATACCACTCAAAGATCGGACTTATTTTGGCCGAGATATGCAAGTTATGAAGCTCCAAAAATCTTATTTTTTTGTTAATGCTGAAAATATTACATGGTCATCTTTGAATGCTCATAACTCGGGTATTTGATGTCGGATCATGGTAATTTTTGGCAAAAAATGAAATTTGCTGGCATGGCCATTTTTAAATGGCAATCTATAATTCTGATCTTAACGAGTCTAAAAAGGAATACCACTCAAAGATCGGACTTATTTTGGCCGAGATATGCAAGTTATGAAGCTCCAAAAATCTTATTTTTTTGTTAATGCTGAAAATATTACATGGTCATCTTTGAATGCTCATAACTCGGGTATTTGATGTCGGATCATGGTCATTTTTGGCAAAAAATTAAATTTTCTGGCATGGCCATTTTTAAATGGCAATCTCTAATTCTGATCTTAACGAGTCTAAAAAGGTATACCACTCAAAGATCGGACTTATTTTGGCCGAGATATGCAAGTTATGAAGCTCCAAAAATCTTATTTTTTTGTTAATGCTGAAAATATTACATGGTCATCTTTGAATGCTCATAACTCGGGTATTTGATGTCGGATCATGGTCATTTTTGGCAAAAAATGAAATTTGCTGGCATGGCCATTTTTAAATGGCAATCTACAATTCTGATCTTAACGAGTCTAAAAAGGTATACCACTCAAAGATCGGACTTATTTTGGCCGAGATATGCAAGTTATGAAGCTCCAAAAATCTTATTTTTTTGTTAATGCTGAAAATATTACATGGTCATCTTTGAATGCTCATAACTCGGGTATTTGATGTCGGATCATGGTCATTTTTGGCAAAAAATGAAATTTGCTGGCATGGCCATTTTTAAATGGCAATCTATAATTCTGATCTTAACGAGTCTAAAAAGGTATACCACTCAAAGATCGGACTTATTTTGGCCGAGATATGCAAGTTATGAAGCTCCAAAAATCTTATTTTTTTGTTAATGCTGAAAATATTACATGGTCATCTTTGAATGCTCATAACTCGGGTATTTGATGTCGGATCATGGTCATTTTTGGCAAAAAATTAAATTTGCTGGCATGGCCATTTTTAAATGGCAATCTATAATTCTGATCTTAACGAGTCTAAAAAGGTATACCACTCAAAGATCGGACTTATTTTGGCCGAGATATGCAAGTTATGAAGCTCCAAAAATCTTATTTTTTTGTTAATGCTGAAAATATTACATGGTCATCTTTGAATGCTCATAACTCGGGTATTTGATGTCGGATCATGGTCATTTTTGGCAAAAAATTAAATTTGCTGGCATGGCCATTTTTAAATGGCAATCTATAATTCTGATCTTAACGAGTCTAAAAAGGTATACCACTCAAAGATCGGACTTATTTTGGCCGAGATATGCAAGTTATGAAGCTCCAAAAATCTTATTTTTTTGTTAATGCTGAAAATATTACATGGTCATCTTTGAATGCTCATAACTCGGGTATTTGATGTCGGATCATGGTCATTTTTGGCAAAAAATGAAATTTGCTGGCATGGCCATTTTTAAATGGCAATCTATAATTCTGATCTTAACGAGTCTAAAAAGGTATACCACTCAAAGATCGGACTTATTTTGGCCGAGATATGCAAGTTATGAAGCTCCAAAAATCTTATTTTTTTGTTAATGCTGAAAATATTACATGGTCATCTTTGAATGCTCATAACTCGGGTATTTGATGTCGGATCATGGTCATTTTTGGCAAAAAATTAAATTTTCTGGCATGGCCATTTTTAAATGGCAATCTATAATTCTGATCTTAACGAGTCTAAAAAGGTATACCACTCAAAGATCGGACTTATTTTGGCCGAGATATGCAAGTTATGAAGCTCCAAAAATCTAATTTTTTTGTTAATGCTGAAAATATTACATGGTCATCTTTGAATGCTCATAACTCGGGTATTTGATGTCGGATCATGGTCATTTTTGGCAAAAAATGAAATTTTCTGGCATGGCCATTTTTAAATGGCAATCTATAATTCTGATCTTAACGAGTCTAAAAAGGTATACCACTCAAAGATCGGACTTATTTTGGCCGAGATATGCAAGTTATGAAGCTCCAAAAATCTTATTTTTTTGTTAATGCTGAAAATATTACATGGTCATCTTTGAATGCTCATAACTCGGGTATTTGATGTCGGATCATGGTCATTTTTGGCAAAAAATGAAATTTGCTGGCATGGCCATTTTTAAATGGCAATCTATAATTCTGATCTTAACGAGTCTAAAAAGGTATACCACTCAAAGATCGGACTTATTTTGGCCGAGATATGCAAGTTATGAAGCTCCAAAAATCTTATTTTTTTGTTAATGCTGAAAATATTACATGGTCATCTTTGAATGCTCATAACTCGGGTATTTGATGTCGGATCATGGTAATTTTTGGCAAAAAATGAAATTTGCTGGCATGGCCATTTTTAAATGGCAATCTATAATTCTGATCTTAACGAGTCTAAAAAGGTATACCACTCAAAGATCGGACTTATTTTGGCCGAGATATGCAAGTTATGAAGCTCCAAAAATCTTATTTTTTTGTTAATGCTGAAAATATTACATGGTCATCTTTGAATGCTCATAACTCGGGTATTTGATGTCGGATCATGGTCATTTTTGGCAAAAAATTAAATTTTCTGGCATGGCCATTTTTAAATGGCAATCTCTAATTCTGATCTTAACGAGTCTAAAAAGGCATACCACTCAAAGATCGGACTTATTTTGGCCGAGATATGCAAGTTATGAAGCTCCAAAAATCTTATTTTTTTGTTAATGCTGAAAATATTACATGGTCATCTTTGAATGCTCATAACTCGGGTATTTGATGTCGGATCATGGTCATTTTTGGCAAAAAATGAAATTTGCTGGCATGGCCATTTTTAAATGGCAATCTATAATTCTGATCTTAACGAGTCTAAAAAGGTATACCACTCAAAGATCGGACTTATTTTGGCCGAGATATGCAAGTTATGAAGCTCCAAAAATCTTATTTTTTTGTTAATGCTGAAAATATTACATGGTCATCTTTGAATGCTCATAACTCGGGTATTTGATGTCGGATCATGGTCATTTTTGGCAAAAAATGAAATTTGCTGGCATGGCCATTTTTAAATGGCAATCTATAATTCTGATCTTAACGAGTCTAAAAAGGTATACCACTCAAAGATCGGACTTATTTTGGCCGAGATATGCAAGTTATGAAGCTCCAAAAATCTTATTTTTTTGTTAATGCTGAAAATATTACATGGTCATCTTTGAATGCTCATAACTCGGGTATTTGATGTCGGATCATGGTCATTTTTGGCAAAAAATTAAATTTGCTGGCATGGCCATTTTTAAATGGCAATCTATAATTCTGATCTTAACGAGTCTAAAAAGGTATACCACTCAAAGGTCGGACTTATTTTGGCCGAGATATGCAAGTTATGAAGCTCCAAAAATCTTATTTTTTTGTTAATGCTGAAAATATTACATGGTTATCTTTGAATGCTCATAACTCGGGTATTTGATGTCGGATCATGGTAATTTTTGGGAAAAAATGAAATTTGCTGGCATGGCCATTTTTAAATGGCAATCTATAATTCTGATCTTAACGAGTCTAAAAAGGTATACCACTCAAAGATCGGACTTATTTTGGCCGAGATATGCAAGTTATGAAGCTCCAAAAATCTTATTTTTTTGTTAATGCTGAAAATATTACATGGTCATCTTTGAATGCTCATAACTCGGGTATTTGATGTCGGATCATGGTCATTTTTGGCAAAAAATGAAATTTGCTGGCATGGCCATTTTTAAATGGCAATCTATAATTCTGATCTTAACGAGTCTAAAAAGGTATACCACTCAAAGATCGGACTTATTTTGGCCGAGATATGCAAGTTATGAAGCTCCAAAAATCTTATTTTTTTGTTAATGCTGAAAATATTACATGGTCATCTTTGAATGCTCATAACTCGGGTATTTGATGTCGGATCATGGTCATTTTTGGCAAAAAATGAAATTTGCTGGCATGGCCATTTTTAAATGGCAATCTATAATTCTGATCTTAACGAGTCTAAAAAGGTATACCACTCAAAGATCGGACTTATTTTGGCCGAGATATGCAAGTTATGAAGCTCCAAAAATCTTATTTTTTTGTTAATGCTGAAAATATTACATGGTCATCTTTGAATGCTCATAACTCGGGTATTTGATGTCGGATCATGGTCATTTTTGGCAAAAAATGAAATTTGCTGGCATGGCCATTTTTAAATGGCAATCTATAATTCTGATCTTAACGAGTCTAAAAAGGTATACCACTCAAAGATCGGACTTATTTTGGCCGAGATATGCAAGTTATGAAGCTCCAAAAATCTTATTTTTTTGTTAATGCTGAAAATATTACATGGTCATCTTTGAATGCTCATAACTCGGGTATTTGATGTCGGATCATGGTCATTTTTGGCAAAAAATGAAATTTGCTGGCATGGCCATTTTTAAATGGCAATCTATAATTCTGATCTTAACGAGTCTAAAAAGGTATACCACTCAAAGATCGGACTTATTTTGGCCGAGATATGCAAGTTATGAAGCTCCAAAAATCTTATTTTTTTGTTAATGCTGAAAATATTACATGGTCATCTTTGAATGCTCATAACTCGGGTATTTGATGTCGGATCATGGTCATTTTTGGCAAAAAATGAAATTTGCTGGCATGGCCATTTTTAAATGGCAATCTATAATTCTGATCTTAACGAGTCTAAAAAGGTATACCACTCAAAGATCGGACTTATTTTGGCCGAGATATGCAAGTTATGAAGCTCCAAAAATCTTATTTTTTTGTTAATGCTGAAAATATTACATGGTCATCTTTGAATGCTCATAACTCGGGTATTTGATGTCGGATCATGGTCATTTTTGGCAAAAAATGAAATTTGCTGGCATGGCCATTTTTAAATGGCAATCTATAATTCTGATCTTAACGAGTCTAAAAAGGTATACCACTCAAAGATCGGACTTATTTTGGCCGAGATATGCAAGTTATGAAGCTCCAAAAATCTTATTTTTTTGTTAATGCTGAAAATATTACATGGTCATCTTTGAATGCTCATAACTCGGGTATTTGATGTCGGATCATGGTCATTTTTGGCAAAAAATGAAATTTGCTGGCATGGCCATTTTTAAATGGCAATCTATAATTCTGATCTTAACGAGTCTAAAAAGGTATACCACTCAAAGATCGGACTTATTTTGGCCGAGATATGCAAGTTATGAAGCTCCAAAAATCTTATTTTTTTGTTAATGCTGAAAATATTACATGGTCATCTTTGAATGCTCATAACTCGGGTATTTGATGTCGGATCATGGTCATTTTTGGCAAAAAATGAAATTTGCTGGCATGGCCATTTTTAAATGGCAATCTATAATTCTGATCTTAACGAGTCTAAAAAGGTATACCACTCAAAGATCGGACTTATTTTGGCCGAGATATGCAAGTTATGAAGCTCCAAAAATCTTATTTTTTTGTTAATGCTGAAAATATTACATGGTCATCTTTGAATGCTCATAACTCGGGTATTTGATGTCGGATCATGGTCATTTTTGGCAAAAAATTAAATTTGCTGGCATGGCCATTTTTAAATGGCAATCTATAATTCTGATCTTAACGAGTCTAAAAAGGTATACCACTCAAAGATCGGACTTATTTTGGCCGAGATATGCAAGTTATGAAGCTCCAAAAATCTTATTTTTTTGTTAATGCTGAAAATATTACATGGTCATCTTTGAATGCTCATAACTCGGGTATTTGATGTCGGATCATGGTCATTTTTGGCAAAAAATGAAATTTGCTGGCATGGCCATTTTTAAATGGCAATCTATAATTCTGATCTTAACGAGTCTAAAAAGGTATACCACTCAAAGATCGGACTTATTTTGGCCGAGATATGCAAGTTATGAAGCTCCAAAAATCTTATTTTTTTGTTAATGCTGAAAATATTACATGGTCATCTTTGAATGCTCATAACTCGGGTATTTGATGTCGGATCATGGTCATTTTTGGCAAAAAATGAAATTTGCTGGCATGGCCATTTTTAAATGGCAATCTATAATTCTGATCTTAACGAGTCTAAAAAGGTATACCACTCAAAGATCGGACTTATTTTGGCCGAGATATGCAAGTTATGAAGCTCCAAAAATCTTATTTTTTTGTTAATGCTGAAAATATTACATGGTCATCTTTGAATGCTCATAACTCGGGTATTTGATGTCGGATCATGGTAATTTTTGGCAAAAAATGAAATTTGCTGGCATGGCCATTTTTAAATGGCAATCTATAATTCTGATCTTAACGAGTCTAAAAAGGTATACCACTCAAAGATCGGACTTATTTTGGCCGAGATATGCAAGTTATGAAGCTCCAAAAATCTTATTTTTTTGTTAATGCTGAAAATATTACATGGTCATCTTTGAATGCTCATAACTCGGGTATTTGATGTCGGATCATGGTCATTTTTGGCAAAAAATGAAATTTGCTGGCATGGCCATTTTTAAATGGCAATCTATAATTCTGATCTTAACGAGTCTAAAAAGGTATACCACTCAAAGATCGGACTTATTTTGGCCGAGATATGCAAGTTATGAAGCTCCAAAAATCTTATTTTTTTGTTAATGCTGAAAATATTACATGGTCATTTTTGGCAAAAAATTGAAATTTGCTGGCATGGCCATTTTTAAATGGCAATCTATAATTCTGATCTTAACGAGTCTAAAAAGGTATACCACTCAAAGATCGGACTTATTTTGGCCGAGATATGCAAGTTATGAAGCTCCAAAAATCTTATTTTTTTGTTAATGCTAAAAATATTACATGGT
Source organism: Drosophila maculinotata (assembly GCA_035045305.1). Classification (NCBI taxonomy): domain Eukaryota; kingdom Metazoa; phylum Arthropoda; class Insecta; order Diptera; family Drosophilidae; genus Drosophila; species Drosophila maculinotata. Next base: position 1,247 of record JAWNPD010000577.1, on the reverse strand, counting down.
TATCTTTGAATGCTCATAACTCGGGTATTTGATGTCGGATCATGGTCATTTTTGGCAAAAAGTGAAATTTGCTGGCATGGCCATTCTTAAATGGTTATATATAATTCTGATCTTAACGAGTCTAAAAAGGTATACCACTCAAAGATCGGACTTATTTTGGCCGAGATATGCAAGTTATGAAGCTCCAAAAATCTTATTTTTTTGTTAATGCTGAAAATATTACATGGTCATCTTTGAATGCTCATAGCTCGGGTATTTGATGTCGGATCATGGTCATTTTTGGCAAAAAATTAAATTTGCTGGCATGGCCATTTTTAAATGGCAATCTATAATTCTGATCTTAACGAGTCTAAAAAGGTATACCACTCAAAGATCGGACTTATTTTGGCCGAGATATGCAAGTTATGAAGCTCCAAAAATCTTATTTTTTTGTTAATGCTGAAAATATTACATGGTCATCTTTGAATGCTCATAACTCGGGTATTTGATGTCGGATCATGGTCATTTTTGGCAAAAAATTAAAATTTGCTGGCATGGCCATTTTTAAATGGCAATCTATAATTCTGATCTTAACGAGTCTAAAAAGGTATACCACTCAAAGATCGGACTTATTTTGGCCGAGATATGCAAGTTATGAAGCTCCAAAAATCTTATTTTTTTGTTAATGCTGAAAATATTACATGGTCATCTTTGAATGCTCATAACTCGGGTATTTGATGTCGGATCATGGTCATTTTTGGCAAAAAATGAAATTTGCTGGCATGGCCATTTTTAAATGGCAATCTATAATTCTGATCTTAACGAGTCTAAAAAGGTATACCACTCAAAGATCGGACTTATTTTGGCCGAGATATGCAAGTTATGAAGCTCCAAAAATCTTATTTTTTTGTTAATGCTGAAAATATTACATGGTCATCTTTGAATGCTCATAACTCGGGTATTTGATGTCGGATCATGGTCATTTTTGGCAAAAAATTAAATTTGCTGGCATGGCCATTTTTAAATGGCAATCTATAATTCTGATCTTAACGAGTCTAAAAAGGTATACCACTCAAAGATCGGACTTATTTTGGCCGAGATATGCAAGTTATGAAGCTCCAAAAATCTTATTTTTTTGTTAATGCTGAAAATATTACATGGTCATCTTTGAATGCTCATAACTCGGGTATTTGATGTCGGATCATGGTCATTTTTGGCAAAAAATTGAAATTTGCTGGCATGGCCATTTTTAAATGGCAATCTATAAT
>JAWNPD010000574.1:392500-423032 GCA_035045305.1 Drosophila maculinotata | reverse complement strand
TCCTGTCTTATAATTCTGTAAGTACCCAAATCTCCTAATATGTCCATCATTTTTGTCCTATAATCGTTTGTTTCCATTGCAACCGTTTTGTTTCCCTTGTCAGATGTTAATATTAAGATGTTGTCATTTTCTTTTAGAAATTTGTGAGTCTGTTCCACTGTGTCCAATATTGCACGATCCATTGCGTCTTGTTTCGTCTTATTCTTGCACTCTTTTATTAAGAGAGAGAACTTCGTACGTGCTGACTCTTGTTGCTCTTTGTTCTTTAGCGTCTGCACTAGTTCCTCTCCATCTGCAATATACTTAAAGAGAGGAAACTTTTTGTTCTCTACTGGCAACGCAAATTTCGGACCTTTTGAAAGCAACGCTTTTATGTTTGGCGGGAACTCCACATCTGTTTTGTTTACGAACCAATCTTCGTTGTTGTTGTTAGTTAATATTTGGTTCCGTTGTTTTCGTAGACTGTCGTGTTTTCGTTCTTGTCGTTCTCTGAGTGTTGTTGTAAGTTTTTCTGAGACGCTCTTTTCGCTCTCATAAAATGCTAATGAGTCATCACTGCTGAGCAGCTGTTCAAGTTTCGTTTTTAATTGCTCCATATGTTCGTTTTTTGTTTTTAGTATGTAATGTTTATGTTTAATCAGCAAACTCAGTAATTTAAGATGAAATATGGTTGTGTGTCTTGTAAGCGTTTTGTATATGTCAGTTGGTATGTCACTCTCAATGTCATATAAGAATATCTTATTACAACCGGTACTGTTTTGAATAAATTTAGGAATTAATTTAGATTTTCTGCATTTTAGTAAGAATTTTATGCTAGATTTAAGCTTAATTATTTGTTTTGATGTTAATTGAAATTTATTTATTAATGTCCTTGAGTTGTAGTTACGCTTGATGTTTGCATATACCATTTTGATTAGGTTTATGATATGTGCTGTCGGCGTGCCTTCCGATTTTGTTAAATTTTATGTTTTTTAGCGACCTTTTTAATTATAATGTTCTTGTTTAGCCGGCTCGAGGTCAATAAAACAAACAATTTGTTATGTTCTTAGATTTTTTTCTCCGATATATTTCGGCTGCAACAGCGGCAACCGTCTTCAGGGAACTACGATTAAAACATTGAAATAAAAACAGATACTTATCATATAACAAACAATTTTTAAGAAAACAAAAATTTTTTTTTTCAACAAATTAAAATTACAAATTATTTAAAAAATTATTCAAAACGTACATTTTTTACACGTCTTCACTGTTTGGCGTGGAGTTGTCAACTAAAATATTTCGTGTAAGTAGGTGTCTGTATATATGTGCGCAGTTTTCTGTGTCTGTTTTGTAATTGAGTCTTCTGTCCGGTGGTACGTTTATTATGTGTAACATTTCGAGTGTAAATCGTTTGCTGTAGTGTGGTTCCTGTTGCAGTATTGTTGTTTCCTCGAAGTTTGGTGAGTGTCCGCTCTCAGTGCAATGTGATGCAAGTGCTGTCTTTTGTATGCGTGTTTGGTGTCTTAGCTTGATGTCAGACTTATGTTGTGAAATTCTTGTTTTTAATTTTGATTTTGTGGTTCCAATATATACCTTATTGCATATGTTGTTTTCGTCTCCGTTGCATGGTATTTTATATATAACATTATTTTTGTCCACTTTAAGTATTTTTGATTTTGTGTTGTTAAAAAAGTTTTTCATTGTTATTGTGGGCTTGTGGGCTATTTGTATATCCTCTTTATTGTAGCAGTCAGAATTTTTTAGACGTTCAGATAGAGACGGTACATAGGTTACAGATTTAAAGATTTTTTGTGGTTGTTTTTCTTTTAAGTCATTTGGTCTGTATTTTCGTATAAGTGATTTTATCATCCACACTGGGAAATCGTTGTTCGCTAGAGTCAATAATATTTGTGTTTTTATTTCCTTATGGTAGATTTTGTCGCTTATGTTTAGCATCCGATTTATACAGCCAACTGCTGTATTTATTATCATTGTTTTCGGGTGTTTTGAAAAGAAGTTAATGATTCGTCCTGATGCTGTAGTCTTTCTGTACCACTTTGTTGTAAGCGTATTATTGTGTCTAATTATTAAGGCGTCTAGATATGGTAATTTTCCGTCTAATTCCAGTTCCATTGTAAATTTTATACCTCTGTTGTATGAGTTTAATGTGTCCAGTGTGTTTTGAATTTCGTCTATTTTTGTTACTGCAAATAAATCGTCTACATACTTAGTCAAAAGTCTTGGGGTGTACCTTAGGTTATTGGTTGTCTTATGCAACAATTCTTCCATAATAATGTCTGCTATGATTGGCGAAGCAGGTGAGCCCATAGGCATTCCTTTTAATTGGATGTATGTTTTGTCTTCAAATTTAAAATATCTGTTTTCAGTGATGCAAAAAGTAAGTATATTCATGAAAAGCAGTTTTGGTATGTTTGTAAATTGTTCAATGTCATTCCATTTTTTACTGATAGTTTCAATTGCTAAGTCCGTGGGGATACTCGGAAATAGGGAAACTACGTCAAATGATACTAATCTTTCATCGTCTTCAATGTGAGTGTTGTTAATTTTGTTTTTAAGGTCTATCGAATTTTTTACATTATATTGGGAGTCATCTGTGAGGTTGCGTAATATTTGGACAATATATTTGCAAAGTCCGTACGATGGGGATCCAATAGAGGAGCATATTGGTCTCAGAGGTATCCCCTTTTTATGTATTTTGGGTAGTCCATAGATCCTTGGGGGTAGTGCAGTGCTCGTTGTCAATTTGTTTCTCTCTGTTTTCGATATTATTTCAAGTTTGAAGAGTCTGTCCACTAGACTGTTGTTTTTATTTTGTAATCGTAAGGTTGGGTCCTGTCTTATAATTCTGTAAGTACCCAAATCTCCTAATATGTCCATCATTTTTGTCCTATAATCGTTTGTTTCCATTGCAACCGTTTTGTTTCCCTTGTCAGATGTTAATATTAAGATGTTGTCATTTTCTTTTAGAAATTTGTGAGTCTGTTCCACTGTGTCCAATATTGCACGATCCATTGCGTCTTGTTTCGTCTTATTCTTGCACTCTTTTATTAAGAGAGAGAACTTCGTACGTGCTGACTCTTGTTGCTCTTTGTTCTTTAGCGTCTGCACTAGTTCCTCTCCATCTGCAATATACTTAAAGAGAGGAAACTTTTTGTTCTCTACTGGCAACGCAAATTTCGGACCTTTTGAAAGCAACGCTTTTATGTTTGGCGGGAACTCCACATCTGTTTTGTTTACGAACCAATCTTCGTTGTTGTTGTTAGTTAATATTTGGTTCCGTTGTTTTCGTAGACTGTCGTGTTTTCGTTCTTGTCGTTCTCTGAGTGTTGTTGTAAGTTTTTCTGAGACGCTCTTTTCGCTCTCATAAAATGCTAATGAGTCATCACTGCTGAGCAGCTGTTCAAGTTTCGTTTTTAATTGCTCCATATGTTCGTTTTTTGTTTTTAGTATGTAATGTTTATGTTTAATCAGCAAACTCAGTAATTTAAGATGAAATATGGTTGTGTGTCTTGTAAGCGTTTTGTATATGTCAGTTGGTATGTCACTCTCAATGTCATATAAGAATATCTTATTACAACCGGTACTGTTTTGAATAAATTTAGGAATTAATTTAGATTTTCTGCATTTTAGTAAGAATTTTATGCTAGATTTAAGCTTAATTATTTGTTTTGATGTTAATTGAAATTTATTTATTAATGTCCTTGAGTTGTAGTTACGCTTGATGTTTGCATATACCATTTTGATTAGGTTTATGATATGTGCTGTCGGCGTGCCTTCCGATTTTGTTAAATTTTATGTTTTTTAGCGACCTTTTTAATTATAATGTTCTTGTTTAGCCGGCTCGAGGTCAATAAAACAAACAATTTGTTATGTTCTTAGATTTTTTTCTCCGATATATTTCGGCTGCAACAGCGGCAACCGTCTTCAGGGAACTACGATTAAAACATTGAAATAAAAACAGATACTTATCATATAACAAACAATTTTTAAGAAAACAAAAATTTTTTTTTTTAACAAATTAAAAATTAAAAATTATTTAAAAAATTATTCAAAACGTACATTTTTTACACGTCTTCACTGTTTGGCGTGGAGTTGTCAACTAAAATATTTCGTGTAAGTAGGTGTCTGTATATATGTGCGCAGTTTTCTGTGTCTGTTTTGTAATTGAGTCTTCTGTCCGGTGGTACGTTTATTATGTGTAACATTTCGAGTGTAAATCGTTTGCTGTAGTGTGGTTCCTGTTGCAGTATTGTTGTTTCCTCGAAGTTTGGTGAGTGTCCGCTCTCAGTGCAATGTGATGCAAGTGCTGTCTTTTGTATGCGTGTTTGGTGTCTTAGCTTGATGTCAGACTTATGTTGTGAAATTCTTGTTTTTAATTTTGATTTTGTGGTTCCAATATATACCTTATTGCATATGTTGTTTTCGTCTCCGTTGCATGGTATTTTATATATAACATTATTTTTGTCCACTTTAAGTATTTTTGATTTTGTGTTGTTAAAAAAGTTTTTCATTGTTATTGTGGGCTTGTGGGCTATTTGTATATCCTCTTTATTGTAGCAGTCAGAATTTTTTAGACGTTCAGATAGAGACGGTACATAGGTTACAGATTTAAAGATTTTTTGTGGTTGTTTTTCTTTTAAGTCATTTGGTCTGTATTTTCGTATAAGTGATTTTATCATCCACACTGGGAAATCGTTGTTCGCTAGAGTCAATAATATTTGTGTTTTTATTTCCTTATGGTAGATTTTGTCGCTTATGTTTAGCATCCGATTTATACAGCCAACTGCTGTATTTATTATCATTGTTTTCGGGTGTTTTGAAAAGAAGTTAATGATTCGTCCTGATGCTGTAGTCTTTCTGTACCACTTTGTTGTAAGCGTATTATTGTGTCTAATTATTAAGGCGTCTAGATATGGTAATTTTCCGTCTAATTCCAGTTCCATTGTAAATTTTATACCTCTGTTGTATGAGTTTAATGTGTCCAGTGTGTTTTGAATTTCGTCTATTTTTGTTACTGCAAATAAATCGTCTACATACTTAGTCAAAAGTCTTGGGGTGTACCTTAGGTTATTGGTTGTCTTATGCAACAATTCTTCCATAATAATGTCTGCTATGATTGGCGAAGCAGGTGAGCCCATAGGCATTCCTTTTAATTGGATGTATGTTTTGTCTTCAAATTTAAAATATCTGTTTTCAGTGATGCAAAAAGTAAGTATATTCATGAAAAGCAGTTTTGGTATGTTTGTAAATTGTTCAATGTCATTCCATTTTTTACTGATAGTTTCAATTGCTAAGTCCGTGGGGATACTCGGAAATAGGGAAACTACGTCAAATGATACTAATCTTTCATCGTCTTCAATGTGAGTGTTGTTAATTTTGTTTTTAAGGTCTATCGAATTTTTTACATTATATTGGGAGTCATCTGTGAGGTTGCGTAATATTTGGACAATATATTTGCAAAGTCCGTACGATGGGGATCCAATAGAGGAGCATATTGGTCTCAGAGGTATCCCCTTTTTATGTATTTTGGGTAGTCCATAGATCCTTGGGGGTAGTGCAGTGCTCGTTGTCAATTTGTTTCTCTCTGTTTTCGATATTATTTCAAGTTTGAAGAGTCTGTCCACTAGACTGTTGTTTTTATTTTGTAATCGTAAGGTTGGGTCCTGTCTTATAATTCTGTAAGTACCCAAATCTCCTAATATGTCCATCATTTTTGTCCTATAATCGTTTGTTTCCATTGCAACCGTTTTGTTTCCCTTGTCAGATGTTAATATTAAGATGTTGTCATTTTCTTTTAGAAATTTGTGAGTCTGTTCCACTGTGTCCAATATTGCACGATCCATTGCGTCTTGTTTCGTCTTATTCTTGCACTCTTTTATTAAGAGAGAGAACTTCGTACGTGCTGACTCTTGTTGCTCTTTGTTCTTTAGCGTCTGCACTAGTTCCTCTCCATCTGCAATATACTTAAAGAGAGGAAACTTTTTGTTCTCTACTGGCAACGCAAATTTCGGACCTTTTGAAAGCAACGCTTTTATGTTTGGCGGGAACTCCACATCTGTTTTGTTTACGAACCAATCTTCGTTGTTGTTGTTAGTTAATATTTGGTTCCGTTGTTTTCGTAGACTGTCGTGTTTTCGTTCTTGTCGTTCTCTGAGTGTTGTTGTAAGTTTTTCTGAGACGCTCTTTTCGCTCTCATAAAATGCTAATGAGTCATCACTGCTGAGCAGCTGTTCAAGTTTCGTTTTTAATTGCTCCATATGTTCGTTTTTTGTTTTTAGTATGTAATGTTTATGTTTAATCAGCAAACTCAGTAATTTAAGATGAAATATGGTTGTGTGTCTTGTAAGCGTTTTGTATATGTCAGTTGGTATGTCACTCTCAATGTCATATAAGAATATCTTATTACAACCGGTACTGTTTTGAATAAATTTAGGAATTAATTTAGATTTTCTGCATTTTAGTAAGAATTTTATGCTAGATTTAAGCTTAATTATTTGTTTTGATGTTAATTGAAATTTATTTATTAATGTCCTTGAGTTGTAGTTACGCTTGATGTTTGCATATACCATTTTGATTAGGTTTATGATATGTGCTGTCGGCGTGCCTTCCGATTTTGTTAAATTTTATGTTTTTTAGCGACCTTTTTAATTATAATGTTCTTGTTTAGCCGGCTCGAGGTCAATAAAACAAACAATTTGTTATGTTCTTAGATTTTTTCTCCGATATATTTCGGCTGCAACAGCGGCAACCGTCTTCAGGGAACTACGATTAAAACATTGAAATAAAAACAGATACTTATCATATAACAAACAATTTTTAAGAAAACAAAAATTTTTTTTTTTTCAACAAATTAAAATTACAAATTATTTAAAAAATTATTCAAAACGTACATTTTTTACACGTCTTCACTGTTTGGCGTGGAGTTGTCAACTAAAATATTTCGTGTAAGTAGGTGTCTGTATATATGTGCGCAGTTTTCTGTGTCTGTTTTGTAATTGAGTCTTCTGTCCGGTGGTACGTTTATTATGTGTAACATTTCGAGTGTAAATCGTTTGCTGTAGTGTGGTTCCTGTTGCAGTATTGTTGTTTCCTCGAAGTTTGGTGAGTGTCCGCTCTCAGTGCAATGTGATGCAAGTGCTGTCTTTTGTATGCGTGTTTGGTGTCTTAGCTTGATGTCAGACTTATGTTGTGAAATTCTTGTTTTTAATTTTGATTTTGTGGTTCCAATATATACCTTATTGCATATGTTGTTTTCGTCTCCGTTGCATGGTATTTTATATATAACATTATTTTTTGTCCACTTTAAGTATTTTTGATTTTGTGTTGTTAAAAAAGTTTTTCATTGTTATTGTGGGCTTGTGGGCTATTTGTATATCCTCTTTATTGTAGCAGTCAGAATTTTTTAGACGTTCAGATAGAGACGGTACATAGGTTACAGATTTAAAGATTTTTTGTGGTTGTTTTTCTTTTAAGTCATTTGGTCTGTATTTTCGTATAAGTGATTTTATCATCCACACTGGGAAATCGTTGTTCGCTAGAGTCAATAATATTTGTGTTTTTATTTCCTTATGGTAGATTTTGTCGCTTATGTTTAGCATCCGATTTATACAGCCAACTGCTGTATTTATTATCATTGTTTTCGGGTGTTTTGAAAAGAAGTTAATGATTCGTCCTGATGCTGTAGTCTTTCTGTACCACTTTGTTGTAAGCGTATTATTGTGTCTAATTATTAAGGCGTCTAGATATGGTAATTTTCCGTCTAATTCCAGTTCCATTGTAAATTTTATACCTCTGTTGTATGAATTTAATGTGTCCAGTGTGTTTTGAATTTCGTCTATTTTTGTTACTGCAAATAAATCGTCTACATACTTAGTCAAAAGTCTTGGGGTGTACCTTAGGTTATTGGTTGTCTTATGCAACAATTCTTCCATAATAATGTCTGCTATGATTGGCGAAGCAGGTGAGCCCATAGGCATTCCTTTTAATTGGATGTATGTTTTGTCTTCAAATTTAAAATATCTGTTTTCAGTGATGCAAAAAGTAAGTATATTCATGAAAAGCAGTTTTGGTATGTTTGTAAATTGTTCAATGTCATTCCATTTTTTACTGATAGTTTCAATTGCTAAGTCCGTGGGGATACTCGGAAATAGGGAAACTACGTCAAATGATACTAATCTTTCATCGTCTTCAATGTGAGTGTTGTTAATTTTGTTTTTAAGGTCTATCGAATTTTTTACATTATATTGGGAGTCATCTGTGAGGTTGCGTAATATTTGGACAATATATTTGCAAAGTCCGTACGATGGGGATCCAATAGAGGAGCATATTGGTCTCAGAGGTATCCCCTTTTTATGTATTTTGGGTAGTCCATAGATCCTTGGGGGTAGTGCAGTGCTCGTTGTCAATTTGTTTCTCTCTGTTTTCGATATTATTTCAAGTTTGAAGAGTCTGTCCACTAGACTGTTGTTTTTATTTTGTAATCGTAAGGTTGGGTCCTGTCTTATAATTCTGTAAGTACCCAAATCTCCTAATATGTCCATCATTTTTGTCCTATAATCGTTTGTTTCCATTGCAACCGTTTTGTTTCCCTTGTCAGATGTTAATATTAAGATGTTGTCATTTTCTTTTAGAAATTTGTGAGTCTGTTCCACTGTGTCCAATATTGCACGATCCATTGCGTCTTGTTTCGTCTTATTCTTGCACTCTTTTATTAAGAGAGAGAACTTCGTACGTGCTGACTCTTGTTGCTCTTTGTTCTTTAGCGTCTGCACTAGTTCCTCTCCATCTGCAATATACTTAAAGAGAGGAAACTTTTTGTTCTCTACTGGCAACGCAAATTTCGGACCTTTTGAAAGCAACGCTTTTATGTTTGGCGGGAACTCCACATCTGTTTTGTTTACGAACCAATCTTCGTTGTTGTTGTTAGTTAATATTTGGTTCCGTTGTTTTCGTAGACTGTCGTGTTTTCGTTCTTGTCGTTCTCTGAGTGTTGTTGTAAGTTTTTCTGAGACGCTCTTTTCGCTCTCATAAAATGCTAATAGTCATCACTGCTGAGCAGCTGTTCAAGTTTCGTTTTTAATTGCTCCATATGTTCGTTTTTTGTTTTTAGTATGTAATGTTTATGTTTAATCAGCAAACTCAGTAATTTAAGATGAAATATGGTTGTGTGTCTTGTAAGCGTTTTGTATATGTCAGTTGGTATGTCACTCTCAATGTCATATAAGAATATCTTATTACAACCGGTACTGTTTTGAATAAATTTAGGAATTAATTTAGATTTTCTGCATTTTAGTAAGAATTTTATGCTAGATTTAAGCTTAATTATTTGTTTTGATGTTAATTGAAATTTATTTATTAATGTCCTAGAGTTGTAGTTACGCTTGATGTTTGCATATACCATTTTGATTAAGTTTATGATATGTGCTGTCGGCGTGCCTTCCGATTTTGTTAAATTTTATGTTTTTTAGCGACCTTTTTAATTATAATGTTCTTGTTTAGCCGGCTCGAGGTCAATGAAACAAACAATTTGTTATGTTCTTAGATTTTTTCTCCGATATATTTCGGCTGCAACAGCGGCAACCGTCTTCAGGGAACTACGATTAAAACATTGAAATAAAAACAGATACTTATCAATAACAAACAATTTTAAAAAACAAAATAACAAATTAAAAAAAAAAAATTAATAATTACACCACGGCGTGGAGTGTCAACTAAATATTTCTGTAAGTATGTCTTATATAGTGCGCAGTTTTCTGTGTCTGTTTTGTAATTAGTCTTCTGTCCGGTGTACGTTAATGTGAACATTTCGAGTGTAAATCGTTTGCTGTAGGTGTTCCTGTTGCAGTATTGTTTTTCCTCGAAGTTTGATGTCCGCTCTCACAAGTGATGCAATCTTCTTTTTACTTTTGGTGTCTTACTTATGTCAGATTATGTTAAATCTTTTTTTAATTTTATTTTTCCAATATAACCTTATCAATTTTCCTCCTCAATTATATAAACATCTCTTTTTCCAAATATTACGCAACCTCACAGATGACTCCCAATATAAGTAAAAATTCATAGACCTTAAAAACAAAATTAACAACACTCACATTGAAGACGATGAAAGATTAATCATTGACTAGTCCCTATTTCCGAGTATCCCCACGGACTTAGCAAGAAACTATCAGTAAAAAATGGAATGACATGAACAATTTACAAACATACCAAAACTCTTTTCATGAATATACTTACTTTTTGCATCACTGAAAACAGATATTTTAAATTTGAAGACAAAAATACATCCAATTAAAAGGAATGCCTATGGGCTCACCTGCTTCGCCAATCATAGCAGACATTATTATGGAAGAATTGTTGCATAAGACAACCAATAACCTAAGGTACACCCCAAGACTTTTGACTAAGTATGTAGACGATTTATTTGCAGTAACAAAAATAGACGAAATTCAAAACACACTGGACACATTAAACTCAACAACAGAGGTATAAAATTACAATGGAACTGGAATTAGACGGAAAATTACCATATCTAGACGCCTTAATAATTAGACACAATAATACGCTTACAACAAAGTGGTACAGAAAGACTACAGCATCAGGACGAATCATTAACTTCTTTTCAAAACACCCGAAAACAATGATAATAAATACAGCAGTTGGCTGTATAAATCGGATGCTAAACATAAGCGACAAAATCTACCATAAGGAAATAAAAACACAAATATTATTGACTCTAGCGAACAACGATTTCCCAGTGTGGATGATAAAATCACTTATACGAAAATACAGACCAAATGACTTAAAAGAAAAACAACCACCAAAATCTTTAAATCTGTAACCTATGTACCGTCTCTATCTGAACGTCTAAAAAATTCTGACTGCTACAAAAAGAGGATATACAAATAGCCCACAAGCCCACAATAACAATGAAAAACTTTTTTAACAACACAAAATCAAAAATACTTAAAGTGGACAAAAAAAAAGTTAAATAAAATACCATGCAACGGAGACGAAAACAACATATGCAATAAGGTATATATTGGAACCACAAAATCAAAATTAAAAACAAGAATTTCACAACATAAGTCTGACATCAAGCTAAGACACCAAACACGCATACAAAAGACAGCACTTGCATCACATTGCACTGAGAGCGGACACTCACCAAACTTCGAGGAAACAACAATACTGCAACAGGAACCACACTACAGCAAACGATTTACACTCGAAATGTTACACATAATAAACGTACCACCGGACAGAAGACTCAATTACAAAACAGACACAGAAAACTGCGCACATATATACAGACACCTACTTACACGAAATATTTTAGTTGACAACTCCACGCCAAACAGTGAAGACGTGTAAAAAATGTACGTTTTGAATAATTTTTTAAATAATTTTTAATTTTTAATTTGTTAAAAAAAAAAAATTTTTGTTTTCTTAAAAATTGTTTGTTATATGATAAGTATCTGTTTTTATTTCAATGTTTTAATCGTAGTTCCCTGAAGACGGTTGCCGCTGTTGCAGCCGAAATATATCGGAGAAAAAAATCTAAGAACATAACAAATTGTTTGTTTTATTGACCTCGAGCCGGCTAAACAAGAACATTATAATTAAAAAGGTCGCTAAAAAACATAAAATTTAACAAAATCGGAAGGCACGCCGACAGCACATATCATAAACCTAATCAAAATGGTATATGCAAACATCAAGCGTAACTACAACTCAAGGACATTAATAAATAAATTTCAATTAACATCAAAACAAATAATTAAGCTTAAATCTAGCATAAAATTCTTACTAAAATGCAGAAAATCTAAATTAATTCCTAAATTTATTCAAAACAGTACCGGTTGTAATAAGATATTCTTATATGACATTGAGAGTGACATACCAACTGACATATACAAAACGCTTACAAGACACACAACCATATTTCATCTTAAATTACTGAGTTTGCTGATTAAACATAAACATTACATACTAAAAACAAAAAACGAACATATGGAGCAATTAAAAACGAAACTTGAACAGCTGCTCAGCAGTGATGACTCATTAGCATTTTATGAGAGCGAAAAGAGCGTCTCAGAAAAACTTACAACAACACTCAGAGAACGACAAGAACGAAAACACGACAGTCTACGAAAACAACGGAACCAAATATTAACTAACAACAACAACGAAGATTGGTTCGTAAACAAAACAGATGTGGAGTTCCCGCCAAACATAAAAGCGTTGCTTTCAAAAGGTCCGAAATTTGCGTTGCCAGTAGAGAACAAAAAGTTTCCTCTCTTTAAGTATATTGCAGATGGAGAGGAACTAGTGCAGACGCTAAAGAACAAAGAGCAACAAGAGTCAGCACGTACGAAGTTCTCTCTCTTAATAAAAGAGTGCAAGAATAAGACGAAACAAGACGCAATGGATCGTGCAATATTGGACACAGTGGAACAGACTCACAAATTTCTAAAAGAAAATGACAACATCTTAATATTAACATCTGACAAGGGAAACAAAACGGTTGCAATGGAAACAAACGATTATAGGACAAAAATGATGGACATATTAGGAGATTTGGGTACTTACAGAATTATAAGACAGGACCCAACCTTACGATTACAAAATAAAAACAACAGTCTAGTGGACAGACTCTTCAAACTTGAAATAATATCGAAAACAGAGAGAAACAAATTGACAACGAGCACTGCACTACCCCCAAGGATCTATGGACTACCCAAAATACATAAAAAGGGGATACCTCTGAGACCAATATGCTCCTCTATTGGATCCCCATCGTACGGACTTTGCAAATATATTGTCCAAATATTACGCAACCTCACAGATGACTCCCAATATAATGTAAAAAATTCGATAGACCTTAAAAACAAAATTAACAACACTCACATTGAAGACGATGAAAGATTAGTATCATTTGACGTAGTTTCCCTATTTCCGAGTATCCCCACGGACTTAGCAATTGAAACTATCAGTAAAAAATGGAATGACATTGAACAATTTACAAACATACCAAAACTGCTTTTCATGAATATACTTACTTTTTGCATCACTGAAAACAGATATTTTAAATTTGAAGACAAAACATACATCCAATTAAAAGGAATGCCTATGGGCTCACCTGCTTCGCCAATCATAGCAGACATTATTATGGAAGAATTGTTGCATAAGACAACCAATAACCTAAGGTACACCCCAAGACTTTTGACTAAGTATGTAGACGATTTATTTGCAGTAACAAAAATAGACGAAATTCAAAACACACTGGACACATTAAACTCATACAACAGAGGTATAAAATTTACAATGGAACTGGAATTAGACGGAAAATTACCATATCTAGACGCCTTAATAATTAGACACAATAATACGCTTACAACAAAGTGGTACAGAAAGACTACAGCATCAGGACGAATCATTAACTTCTTTTCAAAACACCCGAAAACAATGATAATAAATACAGCAGTTGGCTGTATAAATCGGATGCTAAACATAAGCGACAAAATCTACCATAAGGAAATAAAAACACAAATATTATTGACTCTAGCGAACAACGATTTCCCAGTGTGGATGATAAAATCACTTATACGAAAATACAGACCAAATGACTTAAAAGAAAAACAACCACAAAAAATCTTTAAATCTGTAACCTATGTACCGTCTCTATCTGAACGTCTAAAAAATTCTGACTGCTACAATAAAGAGGATATACAAATAGCCCACAAGCCCACAATAACAATGAAAAACTTTTTTAACAACACAAAATCAAAAATACTTAAAGTGGACAAAAAAAATAATGTTATATATAAAATACCATGCAACGGAGACGAAAACAACATATGCAATAAGGTATATATTGGAACCACAAAATCAAAATTAAAAACAAGAATTTCACAACATAAGTCTGACATCAAGCTAAGACACCAAACACGCATACAAAAGACAGCACTTGCATCACATTGCACTGAGAGCGGACACTCACCAAACTTCGAGGAAACAACAATACTGCAACAGGAACCACACTACAGCAAACGATTTACACTCGAAATGTTACACATAATAAACGTACCACCGGACAGAAGACTCAATTACAAAACAGACACAGAAAACTGCGCACATATATACAGACACCTACTTACACGAAATATTTTAGTTGACAACTCCACGCCAAACAGTGAAGACGTGTAAAAAATGTACGTTTTGAATAATTTTTTAAATAATTTGTAATTTTAATTTGTTGAAAAAAAAAATTTTTGTTTTCTTAAAAATTGTTTGTTATATGATAAGTATCTGTTTTTATTTCAATGTTTTAATCGTAGTTCCCTGAAGACGGTTGCCGCTGTTGCAGCCGAAATATATCGGAGAAAAAAATCTAAGAACATAACAAATTGTTTGTTTTATTGACCTCGAGCCGGCTAAACAAGAACATTATAATTAAAAAGGTCGCTAAAAAACATAAAATTTAACAAAATCGGAAGGCACGCCGACAGCACATATCATAAACCTAATCAAAATGGTATATGCAAACATCAAGCGTAACTACAACTCAAGGACATTAATAAATAAATTTCAATTAACATCAAAACAAATAATTAAGCTTAAATCTAGCATAAAATTCTTACTAAAATGCAGAAAATCTAAATTAATTCCTAAATTTATTCAAAACAGTACCGGTTGTAATAAGATATTCTTATATGACATTGAGAGTGACATACCAACTGACATATACAAAACGCTTACAAGACACACAACCATATTTCATCTTAAATTACTGAGTTTGCTGATTAAACATAAACATTACATACTAAAAACAAAAAACGAACATATGGAGCAATTAAAAACGAAACTTGAACAGCTGCTCAGCAGTGATGACTCATTAGCATTTTATGAGAGCGAAAAGAGCGTCTCAGAAAAACTTACAACAACACTCAGAGAACGACAAGAACGAAAACACGACAGTCTACGAAAACAACGGAACCAAATATTAACTAACAACAACAACGAAGATTGGTTCGTAAACAAAACAGATGTGGAGTTCCCGCCAAACATAAAAGCGTTGCTTTCAAAAGGTCCGAAATTTGCGTTGCCAGTAGAGAACAAAAAGTTTCCTCTCTTTAAGTATATTGCAGATGGAGAGGAACTAGTGCAGACGCTAAAGAACAAAGAGCAACAAGAGTCAGCACGTACGAAGTTCTCTCTCTTAATAAAAGAGTGCAAGAATAAGACGAAACAAGACGCAATGGATCGTGCAATATTGGACACAGTGGAACAGACTCACAAATTTCTAAAAGAAAATGACAACATCTTAATATTAACATCTGACAAGGGAAACAAAACGGTTGCAATGGAAACAAACGATTATAGGACAAAAATGATGGACATATTAGGAGATTTGGGTACTTACAGAATTATAAGACAGGACCCAACCTTACGATTACAAAATAAAAACAACAGTCTAGTGGACAGACTCTTCAAACTTGAAATAATATCGAAAACAGAGAGAAACAAATTGACAACGAGCACTGCACTACCCCCAAGGATCTATGGACTACCCAAAATACATAAAAAGGGGATACCTCTGAGACCAATATGCTCCTCAATTGGATCCCCATCGTACGGACTTTGCAAATATATTGTCCAAATATTACGCAACCTCACAGATGACTCCCAATATAATGTAAAAAATTCGATAGACCTTAAAAACAAAATTAACAACACTCACATTGAAGACGATGAAAGATTAGTATCATTTGACGTAGTTTCCCTATTTCCGAGTATCCCCACGGACTTAGCAATTGAAACTATCAGTAAAAAATGGAATGACATTGAACAATTTACAAACATACCAAAACTGCTTTTCATGAATATACTTACTTTTTGCATCACTGAAAACAGATATTTTAAATTTGAAGACAAAACATACATCCAATTAAAAGGAATGCCTATGGGCTCACCTGCTTCGCCAATCATAGCAGACATTATTATGGAAGAATTGTTGCATAAGACAACCAATAACCTAAGGTACACCCCAAGACTTTTGACTAAGTATGTAGACGATTTATTTGCAGTAACAAAAATAGACGAAATTCAAAACACACTGGACACATTAAATTCATACAACAGAGGTATAAAATTTACAATGGAACTGGAATTAGACGGAAAATTACCATATCTAGACGCCTTAATAATTAGACACAATAATACGCTTACAACAAAGTGGTACAGAAAGACTACAGCATCAGGACGAATCATTAACTTCTTTTCAAAACACCCGAAAACAATGATAATAAATACAGCAGTTGGCTGTATAAATCGGATGCTAAACATAAGCGACAAAATCTACCATAAGGAAATAAAAACACAAATATTATTGACTCTAGCGAACAACGATTTCCCAGTGTGGATGATAAAATCACTTATACGAAAATACAGACCAAATGACTTAAAAGAAAAACAACCACATAAAATCTTTAAATCTGTAACCTATGTACCGTCTCTATCTGAACGTCTAAAAAATTCTGACTGCTACAATAAAGAGGATATACAAATAGCCCACAAGCCCACAATAACAATGAAAAACTTTTTTAACAACACAAAATCAAAAATACTTAAAGTGGACAAAAAAGAAAAAAAAAAATAATGTTATATATAAAATACCATGCAACGGAGACGAAAACAACATATGCAATAAGGTATATATTGGAACCACAAAATCAAAATTAAAAACAAGAATTTCACAACATAAGTCTGACATCAAGCTAAGACACCAAACACGCATACAAAAGACAGCACTTGCATCACATTGCACTGAGAGCGGACACTCACCAAACTTCGAGGAAACAACAATACTGCAACAGGAACCACACTACAGCAAACGATTTACACTCGAAATGTTACATATAATAAACGTACCACCGGACAGAAGACTCAATTACAAAACAGACACAGAAAACTGCGCACATATATACAGACACCTACTTACACGAAATATTTTAGTTGACAACTCCACGCCAAACAGTGAAGACGTGTAAAAAATGTACGTTTTGAATAATTTTTTAAATAATTTGTAATTTTAATTTGTTGAAAAAAAAAAAAATTTTTGTTTTCTTAAAAATTGTTTGTTATATGATAAGTATCTGTTTTTATTTCAATGTTTAAATCGTAGTTCCCTGAAGACGGTTGCCGCTGTTGCAGCCGAAATATATCGGAGAAAAAATCTAAGAACATAACAAATTGTTTGTTTTATTGACCTCGAGCCGGCTAAACAAGAACATTATAATTAAAAAGGTCGCTAAAAAACATAAAATTTAACAAAATCGGAAGGCACGCCGACAGCACATATCATAAACCTAATCAAAATGGTATATGCAAACATCAAGCGTAACTACAACTCAAGGACATTAATAAATAAATTTCAATTAACATCAAAACAAATAATTAAGCTTAAATCTAGCATAAAATTCTTACTAAAATGCAGAAAATCTAAATTAATTCCTAAATTTATTCAAAACAGTACCGGTTGTAATAAGATATTCTTATATGACATTGAGAGTGACATACCAACTGACATATACAAAACGCTTACAAGACACACAACCATATTTCATCTTAAATTACTGAGTTTGCTGATTAAACATAAACATTACATACTAAAAACAAAAAACGAACATATGGAGCAATTAAAAACGAAACTTGAACAGCTGCTCAGCAGTGATGACTCATTAGCATTTTATGAGAGCGAAAAGAGCGTCTCAGAAAAACTTACAACAACACTCAGAGAACGACAAGAACGAAAACACGACAGTCTACGAAAACAACGGAACCAAATATTAACTAACAACAACAACGAAGATTGGTTCGTAAACAAAACAGATGTGGAGTTCCCGCCAAACATAAAAGCATTGCTTTCAAAAGGTCCGAAATTTGCGTTGCCAGTAGAGAACAAAAAGTTTCCTCTCTTTAAGTATATTGCAGATGGAGAGGAACTAGTGCAGACGCTAAAGAACAAAGAGCAACAAGAGTCAGCACGTACGAAGTTCTCTCTCTTAATAAAAGAGTGCAAGAATAAGACGAAACAAGACGCAATGGATCGTGCAATATTGGACACAGTGGAACAGACTCACAAATTTCTAAAAGAAAATGACAACATCTTAATATTAACATCTGACAAGGGAAACAAAACGGTTGCAATGGAAACAAACGATTATAGGACAAAAATGATGGACATATTAGGAGATTTGGGTACTTACAGAATTGTAAGACAGGACCCAACCTTACGATTACAAAATAAAAACAACAGTCTAGTGGACAGACTCTTCGAACTTGAAATAATATCGAAAACAGAGAGAAACAAATTGACAACGAGCACTGCACTACCCCCAAGGGTCCATGGACTACCCAAAATACATAAAAAGGGGATACCTCTGAGACCAATATGCTCCTCAATTGGATCCCCATCGTACGGACTTTGCAAATATATTGTCCAAATATTACGCAACCTCACAGATGACTCCCAATATAATGTAAAAAATTCGATAGACCTTAAAAACAAAATTAACAACACTCACATTGAAGACGATGAAAGATTAGTATCATTTGACGTAGTTTCCCTATTTCCGAGTATCCCCACGGACTTAGCAATTGAAACTATCAGTAAAAAATGGAATGACATTGAACAATTTACAAACATACCAAAACTGCTTTTCATGAATATACTTACTTTTTGCATCACTGAAAACAGATATTTTAAATTTGAAGACAAAACATACATCCAATTAAAAGGAATGCCTATGGGCTCACCTGCTTCGCCAATCATAGCAGACATTATTATGGAAGAATTGTTGCATAAGACAACCAATAACCTAAGGTACACCCCAAGACTTTTGACTAAGTATGTAGACGATTTATTTGCAGTAACAAAAATAGACGAAATTCAAAACACACTGGACACATTAAATTCATACAACAGAGGTATAAAATTTACAATGGAACTGGAATTAGACGGAAAATTACCATATCTAGACGCCTTAATAATTAGACACAATAATACGCTTACAACAAAGTGGTACAGAAAGACTACAGCATCAGGACGAATCATTAACTTCTTTTCAAAACACCCGAAAACAATGATAATAAATACAGCAGTTGGCTGTATAAATCGGATGCTAAACATAAGCGACAAAATCTACCATAAGGAAATAAAAACACAAATATTATTGACTCTAGCGAACAACGATTTCCCAGTGTGGATGATAAAATCACTTATACGAAAATACAGACCAAATGACTTAAAAGAAAAACAACCACAAAAAATCTTTAAATCTGTAACCTATGTACCGTCTCTATCTGAACGTCTAAAAAATTCTGACTGCTACAATAAAGAGGATATACAAATAGCCCACAAGCCCACAATAACAATGAAAAACTTTTTTAACAACACAAAATCAAAAATACTTAAAGTGGACAAAAAAAAAAAAAAAATAAAAATAATGTTATATATAAAATACCATGCAACGGAGACGAAAACAACATATGCAATAAGGTATATATTGGAACCACAAAATCAAAATTAAAAACAAGAATTTCACAACATAAGTCTGACATCAAGCTAAGACACCAAACACGCATACAAAAGACAGCACTTGCATCACATTGCACTGAGAGCGGACACTCACCAAACTTCGAGGAAACAACAATACTGCAACAGGAACCACACTACAGCAAACGATTTACACTCGAAATGTTACACATAATAAACGTACCACCGGACAGAAGACTCAATTACAAAACAGACACAGAAAACTGCGCACATATATACAGACACCTACTTACACGAAATATTTTAGTTGACAACTCCACGCCAAACAGTGAAGACGTGTAAAAAATGTACGTTTTGAATAATTTTTTAAATAATTTGTAATTTTAATTTGTTGAAAAAAAAAAAATTTTTGTTTTCTTAAAAATTGTTTGTTATATGATAAGTATCTGTTTTTATTTCAATGTTTTAATCGTAGTTCCCTGAAGACGGTTGCCGCTGTTGCAGCCGAAATATATCGGAGAAAAAATCTAAGAACATAACAAATTGTTTGTTTTATTGACCTCGAGCCGGCTAAACAAGAACTATAATAATAATAATAATAATAATAATAATTATAATAATAATAATAATAATAATAATAATAATAATAATAATAATAATAATAATAATAATAATAATAATAATAATAATAATAATAATAATAATAATAATAATAATAATAATAATAATAATAATAATAATAATAATAATAATAATAATAATAATAATAATAATAATAATAATAATAATAATAATAATAATAATAATAATAATAATAATAATAATAATAATAATAATAATAATAATAATAATAATAATAATAATAATAATAATAATAATAATAATAATAATAATAATAATAATAATAATAATAATAATAATAATAATAATAATAATAATAATAATAATAATAATAATAATAATAATAATAATAATAATAATAATAATAATAATAATAATAATAATAATAATAATAATAATAATAATAATAATAATAATAATAAAAAATAATAATAATAATAATAATAATAATAATAATAATAATAATAATAATAATAATAATAATAATAATAATAATAATAATAATAATAATAATAATAATAATAATAATAATAATAATAATAATAATAATAATAATAATAATAATAATAATAATA
This sequence comes from Drosophila maculinotata, assembly GCA_035045305.1. Lineage (NCBI taxonomy): Eukaryota > Metazoa > Arthropoda > Insecta > Diptera > Drosophilidae > Drosophila > Drosophila maculinotata. Next base: position 402,281 of record JAWNPD010000574.1, on the reverse strand, counting down.
ATAATAATAATAATAATTATAATTATAATAATTGTTGGAGCAAGTTTCAGGGAAAGCCTGGATTTATTGATTATATATAAGTAATTGAAAAACAGCGCAGACGATGATCTATATGCAAACGAAGTTTATTCACGACTGACTCATCACTGTTAGTTTACAGTATTAGTTTACAGAACTCGTTTACAGCATACATACAGAAATGAGATTACATACATGTGCGCATTTAATGTTAAATAACAGATTTCAATACCCTTCCTCAATGCAAACATGTTGCCAAAATTTAACTCAAGTTTAACATGTTCATGAATTCGTTATGTCTTTTCTTTGACAAGTTTTTGGTTAGCACGTCTGCTATCATTACATTTGCAGGAGCATATTTTAACACAATTTGACCCTCATTAACAATCTGACGTATAAAATGGTATCTTATATCAATGTGTTTAGTTCTAGCATGATGTACTGGATTCTTGGCCAATTGCTGCGCACTCAGGTTGTCTCCATGCAACACCGTTGGGGTAATGTCATTGCCACAGCCAACTTCAATGATTAGCCTGCGCATCACGATAGCTTCCTTGCACGCTGTCATTAAAGCCATATACTCTGCTTATGTGCTGCTGAGTGCCACGCTACGTTGTTTCTCTGATTTCCAGGATATCGGTCCGCCAGCAAGGAAATATACATAGCCAGTATATGATTTGCGGTCAGTCTGGTCACCAGCCCAATCCGCATCAACAAAGCCCTCAAAAGGCTTTCCACACTTTTTGTAGTGTATCTTCAGTTCCGCTGTAGACGCTAAATAACGCAGGACATGCTTTACGCCCGCAATGTGCTCACTATGCGGCTCCATGTTTCGCTGAGCCAATTTTGCAACCGAGTGCAAAATGTCTGGTCTTGTGGTCAGAGCCAGCCACATTAGCTCTCCTACATGTGTTTGGTACGATGTGACATCTACCTTTTGACATTGGCTGCTCTTGCAAGCCACTTGATATCCAGCATCTAAAGGCGTGGCTGCTGGTCTACAATTTTCCATACTGTGTTTTCGCAATAGCTCCTTAATATATTGCGTATGGCCCAGTGTGATTTCGCCAACTTCACCATCACGTTGAATCTCCATGCCAAGAAACAGTTCCAGTGGCCCTTTGTCGACGCATTCAAATGTCTTTGAAATATCAGCTTTAATTATGATTAAGTCCGATTTTGATTGGCAAGCTATAAGGAGATCATCGACGTAAACAAGTATTAATGCAAGATTACCTCCCTTTCGCCTATAAAGGCATGGCTCATTGTCGCATGCAACAAAGCCGATGCTACGCAAAACGCTGTCAAGCTCCACTCCCTTCTCCCTTCCGGATTGCTTCAATCCATATAACGCCTTCTTTAGCAGCAAAACCTTGTCCGACTGATTGCCATCTTCATATCCCTGCGGTTGCTTCATGTAAACAGTGTCCTCCAGATCACTGTTAAGGTACGCAGTACAAACATCCATTTGATGTACATGCAACTGCAATTCTGCTGCCAGTGCCAATACAAATCGCATGCTCTCGAGTCTGCACACTGGTGAAAAGGTTTCGTTATAGTCTACGCCATACTGCTGCGAGCATCCTTTTGCCACCAATCGTGCCTTAAAGCGCTGTATTTTGCCGCTTGCATCTCGCTTCAAACTGTATACCCACTTGCAGCCAATTGCGCGTTGATTTTTTGGTAAATCTGCTAGCTGCCAGGTATGATTCGTAATCAGGGCCTCGTACTCCTTTTGCATCGCATCACGCCAATGTGAAACATGCGAACCGCGTGTCGCCTCCTCGTAGGATGTTGGAATGGGTACATCACTTGTAGTCAATGCGCTAAGAACGTTGTATTGCTTCCTTGGGCGACCAGGTCTGCCCGTTTTTAGCAATTTCGGTCTGCCAGGTCCAATACGTGTCACTTGCTCCGCGTCTAGTTTTTCACCTTCTTCTGCACTACTTTGGCCAGTAGCTTCTGAATGAGATGTGATGTCGTCGTTGCTAGAGGTTACATCATCATTCTCATTGTCGTTAATATTCTCATCTTGATGTCCTTCATTTGACATATTAAATGTTACTGCATCGCCGGTTGCCTGCTCCAAAAAGCTTAGCTCATCAAAGAGAACATCTCGTCTGTCGACAACTGTGTTGGATTCTGCATCATACAGCCGGTAGCCTTTAGCCTGCATCGAGTAGCCAATCATACGGTATTCTTTACCCTTGGGTTGGAACTTGCCCTTACGATGACCCTTGTCCAACGCCACTGCAACTGAACCAAAAATTTGTAGATGGCTTATCGATGGCTTCTTACCGTTCCACGCTTCCATAGGGGTCATCTTGATCAGCGCCTTTGTAGGAGCACGATTGCGTAAATAGACAGCTGCGTTTACTGCCTCTGCCCACAGTGACTGGCCTAGTCCTGACTGCGCTAACAAACATCGAGCCATTTCCACTAGAGTACGATTAGCACGTTCTGCAACACCATTTTGTTGCGGAGTGTAAGCCACCGTCAACTGCCGTGCAATTCCATTATTTTTCAAGAAACTATCGAACGTCTTATTTAAATATTCGCGCCCGTTGTCGCTGCGAATACATTTAATATTTTTTCCTGTTTGCCGCTCCACTAGATTTTTGTACTCCACGAACTTGTTAAAGACCTCGTCTTTTCCTTTCAGGAAATACACAAAAATTCGCCTTGACTTGTCACCAATAAATGTAAGAAAGTATCTTGAGCCTCCAAGCGACTTTGTTTCGAATGGGCCGCATACATCAGTGTGAACCAGCTCCAGAAGTTCTTGTGCTCTGCTCTCTGTTACATTTGGGAATGGCTGCACGTGAACCTTGCTCACCATGCAAGTCTTGCACGATACTTTCTGGAACATATAAATTTTATCCATTCCACGCACCAGTCCCTTGCTTGCTATTTCCTGTAAGCTTTCGTAATTCAGATGCCCATATCTGCTGTGCCAGAGTGCACCATCTGTTTTAACAGCACCATAACATCTGTTGTTTTGACCTTCAAACGTATACAAGCTGCCCACTCGCTTGACCTCGAGTATACAATCGCCACTTTGCACAATTTTTGCACTCTTTGGGCCAAAATTTACGACGCACTTGTTTGCTACTGCTTGGCTCACAGACATAAAATTTCCTGTCAACTTTGGCACATAGAGCACATTATCTAGAATCAGCGTACACAAATCCGTTTCCAGCTTTACTTCGCCTCTGCCTTCTGCTTGCAAAGATCCGGCATCCGCTAAACCGATCATTTCGCTGTGTGACTCTAACTTCGTAAACATTTGTCTGTTGCAACACATATGGCTCGTTGCTCCACTATCCAAACACCAGCTTGATCGCTTAAAGCTGCTTGCATCCAATGCGTTCAGTAAGCTGCAATGCCTTTGCATGCTCTTCGCTGCGCCTTTCTTTATTTCATCATATTTTGCGAATTTCCTGCGGCAATTCGCCTTAATGTGCCCTTCTTCACCACACTTGTAGCAGACAATTTTTTTAGCTTCTTCTTTGTAGCGACCTTCGCACTACTGTATTGCCTTTGCTTAACTGTAAATGCCTGCGCAGTTTCGCTGTGCTTGTCTGCATTTTCTTTCCTCTCGCTTTCTTCTTTTAGTTTTATGCCCAAAATTTCGAGCATTGGCAAATTGTCGCGCGTCTCGATGGCGACAACGAAATTCTCATAAACGTCTGGGAGACTGGAAAGCAAAATAATGACTTTGAGCTCGTCAGGCATAGCTATTCCAACCGTAGATAGCTTATCCACAATTTCGCTAAACGTATTTAGATAACTGGACATACTCTGCCCTTCTGCCAGGCGTGAATTTAGCAACCTTTTAAATAGTGAGACTTTCCGTACTGGCCCGCTGGGCTGATGGACTTCGCGCAATTTAATCCATGCCTCATGCGCCGCTTTGCAATTCTTGATGTATCCCAATTGCGATGTTTTTACACTCAGCGTGATCGTCGCCAATGCCTTACGATCCAACGCATTCCAGTTAACACCCTCGCCGACGTTCGACTCCTGTAAGTCTCCCGACGTAACTTCCCATAGATCCGCATGCACCAACACACTTCGCATCTGTATGCTCCAAGCATCATAAATATTGTCTTCTAGCTTGTCTATTTGGTACAATGCACTCATTTTTCTTTCTGTTTTATCTGCGACGCAATTTATATATACATATGTATGCGCGTTTGCCAGTCTAAACACTTCCGAGTTCGTAACTCTGGAAATTCCGTTAATAAGATTTATAATCCTACCAGGCTACGCTCTGGGCCCATAACCTGTTGGAGCAAGTTTCCTGTCAGGGAAAGCCTGGATTTATTGATTATATATAAGTAATTGAAAAACAGCGCAGACGATGATCTATATGCAAACGAAGTTTATTCACGACTGACTCATCACTGTTAGTTTACAGTATTAGTTTACAGTACTCGTTTACAGCATACATACAGAAATGAGATTACATACATGTGCGCATTTAATGTTAAATAACAGATTTCAATAATAATAATAATAATAATAATAATAATAATAATAATAATAATAATAATAATAATAATAATAATAATAATAATAATAATAATAATAATAATAATAATAATAATAATAATAATAATAATAATAATAATAATAATAATAATAATAATAATAATAATAATAATAATAATAATAATAATAATAATAATAATAATAATAATAATAATAATAATAATAATAATAATAATAATAATAATAATAATAATAATAATAATAATAATAATAATAATAATAATAATAATAATAATAATAAATAATAATAATAATAATAATAATAATAATAATAATAATAATAATAATAATAATAATAATAATAATAATAATAATAATAATAATAATAATAAAAATAATAATAATAATAATAATAATAATAATAATAATAATAATAATAATAATAATAATAATAATAATAATGATGATAATAATAATAATGACAATAATAATAATAATAATAATAATAATAATAATAATAATAATAATAATAATAATAATAATAATAATAATAATAATAATAATAATAATAATAATAATAATAATAATAATAATAATAATAATAATAATAATAATAATAATAATAATAATAATAATAATAATAATAATAATAATAATAATAATAATAATAATAATAATAATAATAATAATAATAATAATAATAATAATAATAATAATAATAATAATAATAATAATAATAATAAATAATAATAATAATAATAATAATAATAATAATAATAATAATAATAATAATAATAATAATAATAATAATAATAATAATAATAATAATAATAATAATAATAATAATAATAATAATAATAATAATAATAATAATAATAATAATAATAATAATAATAATAATAATAATAATAATAATAATAATAATAATAATAATAATAATAATAATAATCATAATAATAATAATCATAATAATAATAATAATCATAATAATAATAATAATAATAATAATAATAATAATAATAATAATAATAATAATAATAATAATAATAATAATAATAATAATAATAATAATAATAATAATAATAATAATAATAATAATAATAATAATAATAATAATAATAATAATAATAAATAAAAGCATACACACAACTCAGTTCAGGGCTTTTCCCAATTGAGTGCAGGAAGGAGTTAAAATAACCATGTCCACTCATCATCTGAGTCAGATAATAGTCCACATTTCCATGCTGCCTCTGAAGCCAAATATTTATATCAGGTATAAGCCTTCTTGTCCACCTTCCCTTTCATGCGTTTGCCCATCTTTCTTGCCACATAGTCAGTGTTTCTTTTTTAAGCGCTTCAATCGATTGCCTTGACGCTTGTCCAGCTTGTCGGAGTTTATATATTTTCTTCCGCTCTCTAGCTAAGAGGTCTATCGGCGTCACACCTGCAATGACCATTTAGTCGCATGTCAACCAGTGGAATTTGCCGTCTCGTAATCAGTAGTAGCTCTGTTTTTTGTGTTGCTAATTGTAATCCGTGGGAGTCCAGCCAGTTCTGGACACGAAACATCACCTGCGTGAGCTTGCGCTGTTCGTACTCCGTGCTAGGCGCAGTACTAACTGCAACAATGTCATCTGCGTATCCCACTAGGAATATGTCGTCAGGCATTTCTATGCTGAGAACTTCGTCGTAGCTTATGTTCCTGAGATCAGGTCCTAGAATAGATCCCTGTGCAGCCCCCGCTGTAATTTGGATGCAATTTGCTCCTGCATTGGCTGTGTGTGTCGGTTGTAGTTTGAGACCGTGGCGTGCAACTTAATAGTTTGTCGCACTGCAGTTGAAACCGTGCATAAAATGAAAAGCACTGGTTCGTTGAGTTCGTGTTTTGAAACTAACATTATTCTTAAAAATCCTAGGCCTTATATACTTTGCAGATTTTCTTAGACTATAGACCTCCGCTGCGCTTCTTACGGCTGCAGCATAACAAAGGATCAAAAATAACCCTAATCAAGTGTGTTTAGGACATTCACACATGTGGTCGTACACACTGAAAACGTTTGGTTATTCTAAATATAATTATATGTTGTTATATTTGTGTTTTCTTATCTATCAGTGCATATTCTCTAAGGCACTCATGCTCATGCTTGAACATTCTGCAAAGGGCAGGGAAAAGTAATGGCTTGCAGTCTTCCAGTTACATTTAGTTTTCTTATTATATAGATAATAATTATTATAACTAAAACTATTACAATTATTAAGGAAGTATGACCGGATACATGATGAAAGTTTAGTTCGTTAAGTTCAACATGATATTCTTTTAGCTCTTTGACCCTATGAAATAGATTACTAATTTCCTTAGTTGTATTAACATTTGCTATGGTCAATGGATCCCATACAATTTTTGGGATGTCATTGACTTCTCCTACGTATGAAGTTGTATTAATATCTTGCCTTTCTGAAAGTATTTTATGGTGCGCAACTTGTAGCTTGTCTTCAGTTCTATCTGTACAATCAGTTTTAATCGTTAATATTACCTGGTAAGTTAAATATTTCTGGTGGCGTTTCTCCACAATCAAATCTTGCTGTCTTATAACGTAGATTTTTAAACAACCAACTGCTCCTACCTTCTTACTCTATCCAATATGTTCTTGAAGCTTGAAGCTTGTAAATACAATTTCAAGGTCTGTTTGGTTTGCAAGGTGAGGTTTCGCAGGTGTTATCACTGGCACTACTCCATGGCCAATTTCCTTCGCAAACTCGCTTATTTAATTGCCATTTTTAACATTTATTTAGTGTCATTAGGTGGTTTGAATCCATCTCAAAGTTATACACTAAGTATTCCGAATTTAGATGTATCATTATCATTTGTCCATCTTTATGTACTGGTATTGGAATAATTCTAAATAACTGTGATGGTTGCCAGCCGAACAGTGGGATTTTGGCATTTATAATTAGTTTGTTATCTATGAACATCCCCCTAGCCTTCAAAAGTTTGTAAATTTCCTTAAGTTCGGTATTGGTTATTTTCCCCGGAAGTGCTACCTTGTCAGATAGACTATCTTTTTTTTTTTGAGACCTCATGCCTTAACTGGTTTGGTTTTAAAATGATTGGGCTAATTCGCCCATTGTTAATATAAATTAATAGACTTATGATACTCATTTGTATGCTATTGCATTCATCAATTAAAGAACTAAGTTGTTTAGTTAATATAAAGAAACTAATGGATTCTTTATAGACATAATAATTTTCTGTGAGTAGCTTAGTCATATTTTCTATTCGTTGATTTATCCCTTCAAAATTTCTGTTTATATCTTCAGTTGTTCTTTTTATTTATTATTTGTTGTGGAATCGATCACTGAGGTCTGTTTCTCCTGCAAATTATTTAAACTATGTTGACTTTGTAGTAATGCTCTCATATTTGCTTTTGTTTGTTCCCTGTCATCTGCGTCCATTATGCCAAAGACAACCACATAAAACCGAGGGGTGAGCGTTGTTTCCTTATCGGTTTTTGGATTATTAACAATTCGTTATTTTCTTCTAAGTCTTTAATTTGCCTTTGCGAGCTATCGAGTATGAAATTGCATTGGTTTTCAAACTCCTAAAGTTTTCTACAATTTATTTGAATTTTTTGAACTAATTTACTTCCTTTATTCAACATGTCAAAATATGATTCCATATCGTAGAATAAAACTAGGTCCCAGGATTATGATACTATCTCTACTTCGCCCATTGGGTCTAAATATATTGCTGATGTTTTATTAATTTTCTCTATTAGCCATTAATATCTTTCTCCTTTCGGTGATGATGCGGGACGATACAAATTTATCATTTTTTTTTCGATATCTCGTCCCGTTCAAAAGTTATCGATAAATTAAGATTCCAGAACAGTGTTTTTAAGGTATAGCTTAAAAGTTATAAGAGGTAGAGTCACCAAATTTAGTACATATATTCTCCTATAGCATACAGAGGCTGAAGATATTTCACTTTTTAGATACCCTTCCCCGATCTCACAGAAATCGAAAAATACGTAATTTTAGAGGTGTGACCTTCGGATTTTACATAGTTGCACATTTAAATCTTTGTGTCCTAAAAATTTCATTACGATCAGACAATAAACAAAGAAGTTATTAACGATTCAATGTACCATACTTTGTGGCCAAAGGAAGAAGAAGAAGCAAAGCAATTAATGACGCGCGTAGCAAGCAGCTTGTGTTTGTATATGTGTGTGTGTCTTTCTATGTATGAATGCAGATAAAGAATTATGAATGTAAGAACTGGGTTCAGGGTATCTCCTAGTCGGGCACTCTCGACTAGAGCACTCTTACTTGTTACAGTTGGCCAAAGCGTCTTAACTGTCGCCGTCTCTTTGAGCATCCCCTGAATAACATCGCAGAGCTTTTGAGTTTTGCTTCCTTTGGTTAATTCCAGTAGCATATCTCCTGTCTTTGTTTTTCTGATCGAGCGGATAGCGCTTTAATCATCCTCTGGCTTGACGTTTTTGCGTTAGTTGCTCAGTATTTCAGAGTAGCTCTTCCCTTCAGCAGGTTTAACCAACACCGCATTTGGCCGGGTTCGCAATTTGATTTTTGCAGCTATATCTTTCTCAGATTCACAATTTTTCTGGGTTTTAACCTCCTTTTCTCTTTCCTTTTTTTCCGGGAGACGGTTTGGAATCCTGATTCTAGCTCCTTACTCCTTGACTTTTTGTTCGCATCTTTCACTGCGGGGCTTGTAGTGATTCATTTAAGAAGAGTTGTTGTCGGCGTAGCGTTCGCATCTGCATTTGGCTTCTGCTGCTCTTTGCAAAGCTCTTCATTTGTCTCTTTTTCAGCAATCTTCCAAGTTTCTCTGTACCTTCCGATCACATAGAATAGTTCGCCAAGCTTAGATGCCCCGTCCTCAACACCCATGCTGATGTTTCTCTGTTTGAGCATGGCATGCTTAATTTTTCGTATCACAGCTTTGCATTTTGCCAGCGACTCTTCCTCTAAGGCTTTCGTCTTGAGAATCATTTGCTGCCTAGGGGAGCTGTGTACATGTAACGTGATTTGGTGTGGCGCTGGTGTTTGCATCTCTAATGGTGGTACACTTATTACCGATGACGCCGCACTAGATGGTAGTTCGCTAGCATTAGAGCGTATCTGGGTCGGGGTCTGGGTCATCATATTGGCCAAGTTCGCCTCTTGCTTTTCACCTCTTGTTCGTACTCCAATTGGCGCCCTTGAGATCAAACCGCTTCTTTGAAATACACTGCATGTGTCTTCCTCT
>JAWNPD010000574.1:240000-387500 GCA_035045305.1 Drosophila maculinotata | reverse complement strand
ACCTGCGTGAGCTTACGCTGTGCGTACTCCGTGCTAGGCGCAGTAATAACTGCAACAATGTCATCTGCGTATCCCACTAGGAATGTGTCGTCAGGCATTTCTATGCTGAGAACTTCGTCGTAGCTTATGTTCCAGAGATCAGGGCCTAGTATAGATCCCTGTGCAGCCCCCGCTGTAATTTGGATTTTGCTCCTGCATTGGCTGTGTGTGTCGGTTGTAGTTTGAGACCGTGGCGGGCAACTTAATAGTTTGTCGCACTGCAGTTGAAACCGTGCATAAAATGAAAAGCACTGGTTCGTTGAGTTCGTGTTTTGAAACTGACATTATTCTTACAAATCCTAGGCCTTATATACTATACAGATTTTCTTAGACTATAGACCTCCGCTGCGCTTCTTACGGCTGCAGCATAACAAAGGGTCAAAAATAACCCTAATCAAGTGTGTTTAGGACATTCACACATGTGGTCGTACACACTGAAAACGTTTGGTTACTCTAAATATAATTATATGTTGTTATATTTGTGTTTTCTTATCTATCAGTGCATATTCTATAAGGCACACATGTTCATGCTTGAACATTCTGCAAAGGGCAGGGAAAAGTGATGGCTTGCAGTCTTCTAGTTACATTTAGTTTTCTTATTATATAGATAATAATTATTATAACTAAAACTATTACAGTTATTAAGGAAGTATGACCGGATACATGATGAAAGTTTAGTTCGTTAAGTTCAACATGATATTCTTTTAGCTCTTTGACCTTATGTAATAGATTACTAATTTCCTTAGTTGTGTTAACATTTGCTATGGTCAATGGATCCCATACAATTTTTGGGATGTCATTGACTTCTCCTACGTATGAAGTTGTATTAATATCTTGCCTTTCTGAAAGTATTTTATGGCGCGCAACTTGTAGCTTGTCTTCAGTTCTATCTGTACAATCAGTTTTAATCGTTAATATTACCTGGTAAGTTAAATATTTCTGGTGGCGTTTCTCCACAATCAAATCTTGCTGTCTTATAACGTAGATTTTTAAACAACCAACTGCTCCTACCTTCTTACTCTATCCAATATGTTCTTGAAGCTAATATAGACTTGTAAATACAATTTCAAGGTCTGTTTGGTTTGAAAGGTGAGGTTTCGCAGGTGTTATCACTGGCACTACTTCATGGCCAATTTCCTTCGCAAACTCGCTTATTTAACTGCCATTTTTAACATTTATTCAGTGTGGATTCAGTCATTAGGTGGTTTGAATCCATCTCAAAGTTATACACTAAGTATTCCGAATTTAGATGTATCATTATCATTTGTCCATCTTTATGTACTGGTATTGGAATAATTCGAAATAACTGTGATGGTTGCCAGCCGAACAGTGGGATTTTGGCATTTATAATTAGTTTGTTATCTATGAACATCCCCCTAGCCTTCAAAAGTTTGTAAATTTCCTTTTACAGCCTTAAATATATTGACAAGGACGATCTGAAAGAAGCCATTCCACCTTTAGGACTGCGCGTTGAGTTCCGAGAAAAATTATTTCAATGGAGAAAGGCTGAGGTAAATCTAAGATATTATATTATTACTTAGTTATTATTTATCCAGCTTGACGACATACAGTAAAGGATTGATTTACAAAAATGTAAAGGGAATTTTTAAATTTTTCTCAATTAACCTTTAACAATATGACGTCGAGCCTGTTAAAACCCTTATCAATTACAAATATATAATATTAAGTAACATAATATTACTCTTTAAAATGATTTTTTTTTAGTTTGGTATAGACGATGAAACAATCTCAATGCCAAGGAAAGTAGAAGAATGGCTGAACAAAATGCCTAGTAGTTGCACGTCACCAACTTCAGCCAGTTCTCTCTCGAAAGTCCTGAGTAGGGTAAGTGAAAGCGAGATTATTTTACACTTTATTTTTAGACATAATCTGTTTAATCTGTGTTTAATATACAACTTTTAGGACCTAAAAGATATAATGTCTGAGTCGCAAAACGGGCGAGCCGTACTCCAGTACTCACGCGACCATAATGATTTGACATGCGAACACCGGGATTATATTGTGAGCAAAATAATCGAAGACGTACAACAACATTCAACCGTTTTAAAGCCCCAGCAGTTTTTAGTACTGTTTAATGATATTTGTACCGTTTTTCCAAAGGAAATTGGAATGCAAGTAAGTATTTAAAATATTGCAGTTCATTGTAACCTGTACGTTTTATAAATGCATAAAAGGGGGTAGTAAAACAAAATAAAATATATATATTATAGATCAGCGTCAAAAGCCGATACTCCCCTTTTGGCTTATAGCACTTTTAATACTTAACTAAATCGATTTAACACTTGTAGGACTATTATTATATCCCGCGAAGGGGGAAAAATAACGCAGGCGGAAAGCTGTTTGCCAAGTACAAGAACAAAGCGTCGAAAAAGAGGAAATTACCATTCGGAATCAGCTCAGAGGATGCTGCCGCTACGAGTGATTTTAGCGAGATAGACGCAGAAATCGCATCTGGATTGAAAACGGCGCTAAATAGAGAAAGCTCAGATTGGAACAGTGTATGCGACAAGTGGGCAAAAACGTATCAGTTGCGTCAAAACGACCTAAAAGTCATGAAGAGCGACACGTTCTTGCAGGCATGGTCAAAGTTTTCGGATGCAAAGGCGCCACAATTGGTAATATTTCAAAGTTCATACAATAAATTTAACATTTTCGATACTTTGAATTACTTATTAATTTGTGTTTTTAAATTTATGACAAATTCGCAGATCAACATTGATTTTGACATAATGTATCCAAGGGTCATTTGTTGCTTTCCCGATGGGAAACTTTCAAAACGAACATTACGAAAATGTATGACCGAAACATAAACAACGTGTTTTGCAAGCAATTGCTTCTAAAAACAAAATTTCGTGTCAAATAGGTACGTTTGCGACTAGCTTCAATAATCTGATACGTTTTTAAACAGATAAACCAAAAAGTAATTCAAATGTTTTGTTATATTTTGCCAACAGATGCTCAGGACTACATTTATACAATTTTGATCAAGCGCAACAAAAAGGTTACGATTCTTGATGCGCAGGAAAGCCAAGTCACTCGACTTACAACATTGAATGACTACAACAGGCAAATGGAACAAGTAACTAATAAATATTATTGTGCTGGCTTGACCATTCAGCCGTTTATAATAGTTCATGGCTTGACAGACGTAGACTTAAAAGGATATTATGTATATTTTGACAAAACATTGTATCAAATGAACTCATTTATAGAAGCGTTAGATATTTGCTTTAAAATTTTCCAAGTTTTATCTTTAAAATATCCAGATGCGTCTAGCCATGCATGGCTATTTATTCAAAAATATTTTTTTGACATTAAGACAGTATTCGATGTGAAATCAGCAAGCGTTGCATCAGCAAAAAATCATTCGAGAGATAAAGTCAAATTAATTCAAAATGTTTGTGTGCTTTAAATGCAAAAAAAGTTCGAGAGAGCAGCTCTCTTAATTAAACATCTTAAGCATGATCACTTGCTATCTACAAAATTACTTAAACTTATTTGCGTGCAAGATGAATGCAATCAGACTTTTACAAATTTCACTTACTTCCGAATACATTTGGAAAAAAAACATAAAATTTAAAGTTTTATGAATATTCATATCCCAGATGTTTCGATGTTGAATGTCAAATTAGCACAGCAAACATTTCAAAAAGAGCCTATTCCAGTTGCAGTTTGTTCAGAAAGAAATCTAAATAGCTCAGATATTTTGCAAAATTTGAAAAAAGAAGCATTAAAGATGTCCTTACATTTTTTCCAAGATAGCTCAATGCCTCGAAAGCGAGCTTTACAATTTCAAAATATGATTGCATCGTTAACTTCAACTATATCTTCTGCATTAAAAAACTGTTTGAATGAAAATGAATTCAATAAAGATGTACAATGCATATTAACCCCCCCCTCCCTCCCTCCCTCCCCCTCCCCCCTCCCCCCTCTCTCCCTCCCCCCCTCCCCCCCCCTTCCCCCCCCTCCTCTTCTCCTCCCCCTCCTCTTCTCTCCCCTTTTTTCTTTTTCCCTCCCTTTTTCCTCCTTTCCCCCTCTCCTTCTCTTCCTTTCTTTTCCCTTTTCTTTTTTTTTTTCTCTCCCTTCTTCCTTTTCTTCCCACCTTCCCTCCTCCTTTTTTTCTTATTCTCTTCTTTTCTCTCTTTCTTTTACTTTCTTTTCCTCTCTCTCTTTCTTCCCCTTTCTCCTCTCCTCCCCTTCTTTCCTTCTTCTCTTTCTTCCTCCCCCTCTCTCCTTTTCTTCCCCATTTCCTTTCTTTTCTCTCTATTTCTCTCTTTCTTCCCTTTTCTTTTTATCTCTCCTATTCCCTTCTCCTCCCCCCTTTTCCCCTCTTTCTTCTTCTTCTTTTTTTTTTCTTTCTTTCCTTCTTCCTCCCTTTTCCTTCTCCCTCCCTCCTCTTCCTCTCTCCTCCCTTTTCCCTCTCTTCCTCTTCCTTTCTTACCACCTCTCTCTCTCTTTTCCCTCCTCCTTCCTCTTCCCCCCCTCCTTTCCTTCTCCCTCCTTTTCCTCCCCTCCTCTTCCTCTTCCCCTCTCTCTCCTCCCTCTCTCCCCTCCCCCTCCCCCCTCCTCCCCTTTCCTCCCCTCTCCCCCTCCCCCCTCTCTCTCTCCTCTCTTCTCTCCCCCCCTCCCCCCTCTCTCCTTTCCTCCCTCTTTTTCCCTCCTCTTCCCTCCTCTCTTCCTCTTTCCTCTTCTCTCTCCTCCCCTTCCTCTCCTCTTTTCTCTTCTCCCCCTCCTCCCCTCCCTCTTTCTTCCCCTTCTTTCCTTTTCCCTTCCTCCCCCCCTTCCTCTTTCTTCTCTTCCTCCCCTTCTCCCCTCTCCCCTTCCTCCTCCCTTCTTCCTCTCCCTCTTCCCCTTCCCCCTCTTCTCTTTTCCCTCTCCCTCTCTCCCCTTCTCTCTCTCTTCTCCCTCTCTCCTCTCCCTCCCCTCCCCCCTCCCTTTCTTTTTCTTCCTCCCCTCCCCCCCCTTTTCTTCTTCTCTTTTTTCTTTCTTTCTTCTCTTCGTTTTTGTGAAGAGCCTTTTAATGACACTTAAACGGAATACAGATTGTTTAAAATATTAAAAGAATTGAATTTGTATGATGAACCGAAATCATTTCTAGTAAGTGAAGTAATTATTGAAAAAGTAAGATACGGTAATCTTACCTAAGGACCTAAGTGCTCTTACATAAATGTAATGCCTTTGAAATTTATTTTTAAGTCTATTTTTGAGATTCCTAAGTTATTGGATTATACTGTTAAAAATACTGAAACTTTTTTAAATAGTAAGACCATAGTGAATTTTGCAAGTGGGGATTTATTAAAAAAAAAATTCGAAATCTTAGCTATAGTTTGATAATTCCCTATATCTTATATCTAGATGATTTTCAAATAAACAATCCACTAGGTCATACACTTTCTATTTGTGGGTGTTATTTGAGTTTTCCAACTATCCCACAATATCTTTCTTCCAAATTGGAGTTCAATTTCCCAGCAGCATTTGTGCCAACTTCTGTCATAAAGGTAAATGGATATGAAAAGTCATTTTATCATCTTGTAGAAGCGCTTAAGTCATTAGAAGACGTCATGTTAATTTTGCTCTAGGTATAATTGTTGGAGATAACTTGGCTCTAAACTCTGTTTTAGGGTTTGTGCAGTCATTTAACTCCAAAAGATACTGCCGTGTATGCACCAGAACAAAAATGGAAATGAAATGTGACGTGTCTGAGTTTAAAGAATATTTAAGGACTGAGAGTAATTATCAAAATGATTTAGTGTCAGAAAACTTTCAAGAAACTGGAATTAAAAACGCCTGTATATTTGAAAATCTATCTAGCTTTCATGTCATTGAAAACTTTTGTTTTGATATGATGCACGATGTATATGAAGGAGTTTGTACATACGATGTTTGTCATATATTATTAGGATTAGTTGAAGATAACATAATTTCTTTAAGTACTATTAATAGTAGAAAATCTTTATTTGAATTCGGAGAAACAGAAATTGGAAATATTTCTATATGTATAGACTATGATCGACTTAAAAAATTTAATTTAAAAATGACAGCAAGTGAGACAAGTTGTTTTGTACATTTTTTATCATTAATGATCGGTGATTTAATTCCTGTTAATAATAAGCATTGGTTAGTTCTAACATATCTGTTGCAAATCATTGACATACTTTCTAAGTCAAGTTATGAAAATGAAGATTTATTGCGTTTAGAGTTCTTAATCAAACAGCATCATTCAATGTACTTGAATCTTTACGGTCATTTGAAACCAAAGCACCATTTTCTTGTGCATTATCCTAGTGCGATTAGAAAATGTGGCCCCCTTAAGTACACTTGGAGCATGCGGTTTGAGGCCAAACATAAAGAAGCAAAAAATTATTTAAGTAATATAAATTCTAGAGTTAACCCGTCCTTGTCTTTGGCCACTAAGGCCGGAATAAAATTTTCTCATTTTCTGCTGAATCATGAGAATGGTTTAAAACCAATTTTTGAATCAAACACTTTAAGTTTTGTCAATTTAACATCAAAGAATTATTTTAGCAAAATCATACAAGATTGCATAAGTATTAATTTTGAAAACTGTTTAGTATGCGAAGATGTTATATTTAAAGGTACTAAGTACAAAAACAATCAGTATTTAGCTTGTAAGACAAATTCATTTGAGTTATATAAAATTAAGTTGTTTATAATTGAAAACTTAAGTGTATATGTTCTCTGTAACTCGATAAATATTAAAGAATTCGATGAGCATTTACAAGCATTCGAAACAATAGACTTAAATGAAGCCATAAGTATAAAAAATATAACTTATTTTATAAGTCCGCCATTACATTTATACCCTATGAACAACGGAAAAACTTATTTTAGGATAAAATATATATAAATTTGTAAGACAAATAAAATAAAAATTGTTTACTGAAAAAACAAAAAAAAAACAAGTAAGAGTGCTCTAGTCGAGAGTGCCCGACTAGGATATACCCTGATCCAAGGTCTTACATTCATTCAAGTTATTTATTTGTATTGATACATAGAAACACACTCACATATACAAACAAAAGCTGCTGGCTACGCGTGTCATGCATTTGCTTTGCTTCTTCTTCTTCCCTTGGCACCAAACTATGGTACATTGAATCGTTAATAACTTCTTTGCTTATGGTCTGAACGTAATGAAATTTGTAGGACAGAAAGATGGGATGTGCACTTATGTAAAATCCGAAGGTCATACCTCTAAAATTACGTATTTTTGAAAGTGAAAGTGAAATGTATTTAACCTCTGTTTGCTATAGAAGAGTATATGTACCAAATTTGGTGACTCTACCTCTTATAACTTTTTAGCTATACCTTAAAAACACTGTTCTGGAATCTTAATTTATCGATAACTTTTGAATGTATTGAGATATCGAAAAAAATGATAAGTTTGTGTTGAGCCGGCAGCACAGTAACTTAAACTTAAATATAAAGTTGCTAGCTTTTATAACTTTCAAGTTATGCCCAAAAAACACTTGGCTGAAATTGAAATTTATCGATAACTTTTGAACGGGACGAGATATCGAAAAAAAATGATAAACTTGTATCGTCCCGCTGCTACGAGAACTTATATTTCAAATATGAAGTCTCTAGCTTTTGTAGTCTCTGAGCAACACGCGTTCCAGTTATAAGACGTAAAGTCACCAAATTTGGTACATATACTCTCCAATAGCAAACAAAGGTTAAATGCGTTTCACTTTTTGGATACCCCTCCCCGATCTCCAAGAAATCAAAAAATACGTATTTTAAGAGGTATGACCTTCGGATTTTACATAGGCTCACATTTGTATGCCATCTTTGTGTCCTACAAATTTCATTACGATCGGACAATAAACAAAGAAGTTTTTAACGATTCAATGTAACATAGTTTGGGGCCAAAGGAAGAAGAAGAAGCAAAGGAAATGTATGACGCGCGTAGCCAGCAGCTTTTGTTTGTATATGAGTGTGTGTTTCTATGTATGAATGCAGATAAATAACTTCAATGAATGTAAGACCTTGGATCAGGGTATATCCTAGTCGGGCACTCTCGACTAGAGCACTCTTACTTGTTTTTTTTGTTGTTGTTCATTTTTGTTCATGCTATATGGGTTCAAACTTCAAGCCGCTACCTCCACACATATGTGCAGTTGTCCAGAAAAGTCCCCATGGGTCCCTATGCGAGCAGTTAGGTTCATGCGGGGGTTGACAAAAGACTTTATGGGTGCGTGTGTTCAGAGCCAGGACGGACACTAAGCAGGAGAAGCATCTCAACTGCACCTGTACTGGCATCCTTATAGTAGGACAGAGACAGCTGCAGCATTAGTCCGGCAGCCATTTCGCCAGGGTTTCAATCTGGGTACTCAGGTGCCAGAATGCTTTAGCCACCGGCTGGCGGATCTTCTTTTTTGTCTACCGATCCGTCTTCTCACCTAAGCTAGTGCTCCGTCGGATGACAGGCGTACCAGTGCCCAGGGTCACCACGGTTAACATTTTAATATTATAATTTAGATAAATATGTTTTGCTTGCATTTTCCAAAAATATATGGGCATTTCCAAGGGACATTCGTACGCTTCAAAGTAAAATAAAATCACAGTCAACCACACTGTCCTTTCTTCGATTAGTTCATTAAATAGATCTTTGATAGCACTATTTTAATATTGGTAAAGATAACAGCATAGGTTTTCCTATTGTCAAGATGTATGCAATAGAAACGGGGTTCGCACGGGATACAAAACAGAAGTGACTTTCGCGGCAGCGAACAGAAGGTCAGAATACAGCGAAACCAGGCGAAGATTTGTAACTTGGCTAATTTTATCATAATATGGATAATGTCACTTTCTTTTAGGTATTATTTGATTGAAAACTCATTCCTTAAGGACAGGTCGCACTGGACCGTTTTTTTCCATCAGTATATACTTGAACAATGATGAACTTATTTGTGTGTTTAATAATTATTTATTCATTTTGCAAACAAAAGTAACATTTTTCATTGGTAAATTGTAAATTAACAAAGTAAATACAAATTCAATTAAATTCTTCTTAGAAAATGCAGTCATGGCTGCCTTTATTTGGTAACCGTCACTACAAAAACAATGCAATTTGTGTTTTATTTTTTTCGAATGCTTTTAAAGTTTCTCTATAATGTTTCATTATTTCCTTATTCTTTACTTAATGCATCCGTAATTTACCCAGGTCTTATTTCAACACAGCTCGCCAGTACTTGGATTTTTGCATATTATTGGAGCCAACGTTTTGGTCACCTACATATATACAAATAATTAACAATTATATATGTATATAACATACATAAATACATTTTAGAAAAATATCTACTTATTTTTTAAAAAATAATTATTGTCTAACGGTTTGCACGGGACCATCTTTGAATTTATACAGAAGCTGCTTATTATATTTTCTTCGGCTCCTTTTGTTTTTATAAACTTATATAAATAAAGCTTGGTTTGCAAACAAATTTTGTCGCTTTTTTGTTTCACTTTTTGGATACCTCCCTCCAATTTTCCAGATACCAAAAATACGTATTTTTGTAGCTTCAGATTTTACACAGTCTCACATTTATATGCCATCTTTATGTCCTAAAAACTTCACTTCGATCGGACAGTAAACAAAGAAGTTTATGGGAAAGTGACTTAAGCGCTACCGGAGGCAGCAACTGATATGCTGGTGTGCATACTATGCTGAAGTACTATTTTCCCTGGTCAATGGAAAAACGCCAACGTTATTATGATCCCGAAAAAGGATGTTAATCTCCGGTCTGCTGATGCCTATCGACCCATCAGTCCTCTTTCCACGTTATCCAAAACGTTCGAACGTTTGTTCTTGAGACGTTTAATGACAGTTGATTCTTTTCAGCAAACTATCCCTGATCATCAGTTTGGGTTCAGAAGTACTCATGGTGCTGTTCGGCAGGGATACTAAGTCCACTTCAAGAACGAGGTGGAGTCCCTCAAGGGAGTGTTTTGGGACCTATCTTTTATACCATATATACATATGACCTCCCTTCTGTGCGCTGCCGGAGGATTCTCACGGCAATTTATGCTGATGACACCGCTTTATTTGCAGCTCTTATAGAAGGCATGCGTCCCTGCAAGTGCAAGGGTTTTGGGATGAATTTGAAGAATGGGCCTCAAGATGGAACATGGCGGTCAATCCTCTCAAGACTCAGCATGCCAATTTTTCATAAAATCGTCTCAACACGTCTCGTTAGACTCTCGACTGCGTTCGCATAAGGCATTCGACTAACGTTAAGAATCTTGGTTTTATTCTTGACCGAATGTCAACCAAGGAGTGGGCTGTCACTTGCAGCCAAGTTACGGCTATTGAGGTCCCCACTCTTACTTGGGGTATCAACAGCTGAAGAACCAATCCTCCTCCCTTCAACTTATTGAGTCATGTCAAAGCAAAATTGTAAGTTGCTTAGCGGATGCCCTTCCGTTTGTTCGTTACAGCACTATCTTTAGATACGTTACCGGGACAGGCTAATTGTCCACTCAAATGTACTTGCAACTCATGTGGCTAGACCGCTAAGGAGGCGTCGTCTCAAAAGAATTCATGCAGTAGATAATTGGATAGTTTTTTTGCAAATTTTGTTTGCCAATTTTCCGGGCTTATCAAATAAGTTTGAACCTAATCAAATGAAAAGTAAAAAAGTTGCCGAATTTGGCGGTAGATTTTGTATTTTTTTTTAAACACTGTTCTGGAATCTTAATTTATCGATAACTTTTGAATGTATTGAGATATCGAAAAAAAAATGATAAGTTTGTGTTGAGCCGGCAGCAGAGTAACTTAAATTTAAATATAAAGTTGCTAGCTTTTATAACTTTCAAGTTATGCCCAAAAAACACTTGGCTGAAATCGAAATTTATCGATAACTTTTGAACGGGACGAGATATCGAAAAAAAATGATAAACTTGTATCGTCCCGCTGCTACGAGAACTTATATTTCAAATATGAAGTCTCTAGCTTTTGTAGTCTCTGAGAAACACGCGTTCATACAGACGGACATGGCTATATCGACTCGGCTATTGATACTGATCAAGAATATATATACTTTATGGGGTCGGAGATGCTTCCTTATGCCTGTTACATACTTTTGCACAAAACCATAATACCCCTTTTTCCCATTTTTAATGGGATCAGGGTATAACAAGTAAGAGTGCTCTAGTCGAGAGTGCCCGACTAGGAGATACCCTGATCCAAGTTCTGACATTCATTCAAGTTATTTATCTGCATTCATACATAGAAACACACACACACATATACAAACAGAAGCTGCTTGCTACGCGCGTCATCAATTGCTTTGCTTCTTCTTCCTTTGGCCACAAACTATGGTACATTGAATCGTTAATAACTTCTTTGTTTTTGTCTGATCGTTATTAAATTTGTAGGACACAAAGATGGCATAAAAATGTGCAACTATGTAAAATCCGAAGGTCATACCTCTAAAATTACGTATTTTTCGATTTCTGTGAGATCGGGGAGGGGTATCCAAAAAGTGAAATGTATTTAACCTCTGTATGCTATAGGAGAATATATGTACCAAATTTGGTGACTCTACCTTTTATAACTTTTAAGCTATACCTTAAAAACACTGTTCTGGAATCTTAATTTATCGATAATTTTTGAAAGGATTGAGATATCGAAAAAAAATTGATGAGTTTGTGTCGAGCCGGCAGTACAGTAACTTAAACTTAAATATAAATTTGCTAGCATTAATGACTTTCAAGTTATGCCCGAAAAACACTTGGCTAAAATTGAAATTTATCGATAACTTTTGAACGGGACGAGATATCGAAAAAAAAATGATAAACTTGTATCGTCCCGCCACTACGAGAACTTATATTTCAAATATGAAGTCTCTAGCTTTTGTAGTCTCTGAGAAACACGCGTTCATACAGACGGACAGACGGTCAGACGGACAGACGGACAGACGGACATAGCTATATCGACTCGGCTATTGATACTGATCAAGAATATATATACTTTATGGGGTCGGAGATGCTTCCTTATGCCTGTTACATACTTTTGCACAAAACCATAATACCCCTTTTTCCCATTTTTAATGGGATCAGGGTATAAAAAGTTGATCCTACAACGACTCATTTTGCAACAGATTTTTAGAATGACAGCTAAAAGATCCGATCTCAATCAAATTTTGTTAACGTGCTTAGATAATGATAACACTTATAATTGGTAAGTTTGGTCGAGTTATACTAAAAAACAAAAACCTATCGTTTCGGCTGGTTCAAACATATTATCTGCGAGTAGTGTAAATAAACATCTGCACCAAGCTTCATCAAAATAGCTTTAAAATTGAAAGACTAGTTTGCGTAGAGACTGACAGAAAGACGGACAGGTGGACAAAGCTATATCGACTCGTCTTGTTGTCCTGTTTAAGAATATATATGCTTAAGGGGGTCGGAAATGTATCCTTCTATTTTCACGTGTCGGTTTGTCGAATGGGGCAGCGCTGGCCAGCCAGTACTCTCATATAGGGATGGGTTCACCCGTGGCCGCCGTCACGAAGAATCATCGAAACGACAAAGTCTGCACATCACATAAACATGTGACCTACTACAAACAACTCAATCGGCAATAAAACGAAGAAAACAAAACCTACGACTCTTTTAACACTGAAACGGAGCGCAGATGTTCTGCCCCAGCGCTCACACCCAACCGGTGTTGCTAAACATTAATTTTAGTCAACACCTTTCTGCACTAGATTTTTGAATAGCACTTATCCTTGCGGTTGAAAGGCTCCGCTCGTCATCAATTGCCTTGCTTCTTCTTCTTCCTTTGGCCCCAAATTATGTTACATTGAATCGTAAATTACTTTTTTGTTTATTGTATGATCGTAATAAAATTTATCGGACATAAAGATGCCATATAAATGTGAGAAGGTCATATCTTTAAAAGTACGTATTTTTCGATTTCTGTGAGATCGGGGGGAGGTATACAAAAAGTAAAATGTAACCTCTGTATGCTATAGGATAAAATACGTACCAAATTTGGTGCCTCTACCTCTTATAGCTTTTAAGCTATACCTTAAAAACACTGTTCTAGAATCTTAATTTATCGATAACTTTTGAACGGGTTGAGATATCGAAATGATAAGTTGGTATCGAGCCGGCAGTACGATATATTAAATTCAAATATAAATGCGCTAGCTTTTATGACTTTCAAGTTATGCCCGAAAAACACTTGTCTGCAATCTAAATTTATCGATAACTTTCGAACAGGACGAGATATCGAAAAAAAAAATGATAAGCTTGTATTGATCCGGCACTACGAGAACTTAGATTTTAAATATAAAGTCTCAATCTTTTGTAGTCTCTGAGAAAGGCGCGTTAATACAGACGGACGGACAGACAGACAGACGGACAGACGGTCAGACGGACATGGCTTGATCGACTCGGCTATTGATACTGATCAAGAATATATATACTTTATGGGGTCGGAAATGCTTCCTTATGCCTGTTCCATACTTTTGCACAAAACCATTTTACCCTTTTTCCCCATTTTTAATGGGATATACCCTGAGAAAAGATAAAAATATATAAGTATATAATCTTCTACAAAAACATCTCTGATGGGCCGCTATGGCCCATGTTAAAGATTTAGTTATGTTAAGATACAAATAAATATTTTAAAGATGTTATACTATATTACACTACTATTCATTATTTAAGTATTACATAGAGGACATGACGCATTTTTTTACAAGAGAATTGGAGGAATCTAAGCAAAACCAATAAAAGTACTTATTATAATTACAGCAGATGGTACGAAAGGCTTCTTGTTGAGCATAATTTGTTAGGCATACTGGCAGATTTAGAGGAGTGAAATGCCTAGTTGGGGGACGGAACAGAAAAATTAATTAGACTGAGGAGGAAACTAGAATCAATCTCACCCGTTAGGAGTTTCTGCAGGAAAAGTACACCATAGCATGTTCTGCGATTTTTAAGCGATGGCAAATCTAATAAGCGGAGTCTGTTTTCATACAAAGGAAGTTGTCTGTCGGGATCCAAATTGAGGCCTCGAAATGCAAAGATAAGAAATTGTTTTTGAGCCAATTCGAGCTGATCTTGCAATTTTTTGTATTGAGGGGACCAAACACAAGATCCATATTCAACAATAGATCTCACAAGAGAAACAAACAATTGCTTAGTGGTCTAAGGATTATTAAATTCTCTGAACCATCTTTTAATAAAGCTAAGGAAACCGACTGCTTTAGTTAAAATTAAAAAGTAAAGACCCAAGATGGCTACCCTGAGGAACTCTGGATGAAAATTGTATGGATTTAGAAAGCGAAGAGTTAAAGCGAACACGTTGAGACGGATTGAAAAGATAAGCACGAATCCAATGGATTGGAAAACCTAACAAACCCAGTTTATAAAGAAGCAGATTGTGATTTACCGAGTCAAAAGCCTTACTAAAGTCAGTGTAAATGACATCTGCTTGGCACTTTCGAAGAAACCCTGATTTAACTATGGTTGAGAATTCAAGGAGGTTGGTTGAAATAGAGCATCTTTTGACAAATCCGTGCCTGGATTGCGTTGTAGACGTCAGGTTGTAAATGAAAACACTTGTGAGTTGTATTGTGGTCAGAATCAGAATGATTCGCTTTATTCAATCAAAGTTACTTGCTACCTTATAATTCTAAATACATAAGGAGAGAGTCTTATGTATATGCATATAGAGTACTTACATATATGTACTCTGTGTATATGCGCTTTTGGCCGAGCGTGGGAATCTACTTGTCAGCAGTTCTTCGCTTGCTCAAGTGGTGCTCAAATATCCAGTTGAGGCTAGTGACCTACGCTAACATATAAACATGCTCAGCGTCTCTATATGCGCTTGAGCAATATATATTTATATTGAATTAAATTGAATGCATATACATACTACACCTCCCTTTTTAGAAAAATAACGTAATATAATGAAGTTATTTAATATATATGTGTAAAAATTTGTGTTTTTCGGTAATAATGATTATTAATAATTTGACTTATATATAGTTAAACATTTTTTATAAATTTTTTGTTTTTGTTTTATATTAATAATTAATAATAATTAATTTTACGTATATTTTGTTTTGTTTATATTTTGTGTAATAAAATTAATATTGAATTTGAATAAAAATGTTTTGTACTTATTGGATTTAATTTGAAGGTTTAATTAGAGAATGTATGTATTTTGTTTTTAAGTTCAATTTTGTGTGTCAATATTTATTGTGAATGGTTGATCAGGCCATCACATTGTTCAGATTTTGAATTTAGTTTAAATTTTTTCTTTTTTTTCATTGTCGTATTTATGTGTGATAGGCTTTTAATCTATCTTTGTGTACTTTTTGTACCTTATTCTTACTATCTTTAATGAAAATGTTTTCTCTGTCTTCTATTTTTTCTACTTTGAAAGGGCCTAAATATTTTGCTTCTAACTTATGACCAGTTTCGTTTTTTAACAAAACCATATCTCCTATTTTTAATTCAAAATTAATTATATTCTTATCATAATATTTTTTATTCCTAGCCTTATGCTGTTCTAACATAACTCTTGCTCTTTTATAAGCTTGTTCTAACCTAAATTTAGATTCTTTAGCATAATCTTCTATGTTATATAATGGGTTAATTTTATCTATGTTATTAAAGTATTTTGGCAAATTGCTTTGTTTGCCAAAAATTAGTTCATATGGACAATAACTATGTACCATAGATGGTGTCGTGTTGAAACAGTAAACAAAATATTGAAGCCATACGTCCCAATCAGTTTTATCTACTGATATATATGAACGTATGTATTCATTAAAAGTTCTATGACTTCTTTCTACCGTTCCAACTGTCTGGTGGTGGTGTGCTGTAGACGTTATATTGTCTATTTTTAAGTATTTGCACAGGTCGCTAATTACAGAATTTTTATATTCAGTTCCCATGTCCGAGATGAACGTCTTCATTGGACCGAACTTTAGTATAAAAGATTCAAATATTGCTTTTGCAACAGTGTTAGCACTCTTGTTGGGTATTGGAATGGCTACGAGATATTTTGTCAAGTCGCATATCAATGTGACTGCATTTTCGTTACCATTCTCTGATTTGGGTAGCGGGCCTATAGTGTCCACTATCACTCTATCAAAGGCACATATTAATGTCTGTAATGGTCATTGGAGTTTTTGTATGAATAGTTGTTTTCGATAATTGGCATTTTGGAAAATTACGTACGTACTTTGTTATATGACGTGTCATATTTTTTCAGTTGTAATGTCTTTTTACTTTATCTAAAGTTTTTGCTATGCCTGTATTACCTCCTTGTATTGGATCATCATGTAATGTAGACAGTATTGCTTCTTTTTCTTTTTCAGTATTTACTGTGGTCACCAGCTTGAGTAGCGCTACTCTTAAATATTTTAAATATTTATTGCCCATATTTTTGAAATAATCAATTGAAATTTCTTCAAAGATTTTTCCGCTCGGTGCCGTTTTGAGTTGGCTGATCTTATGTATACCGGCTTGCATTTCAAGCCTTTGGAAGAACTGACCTAAGTCAAGAATTCCATTGGTGTACAGATCGCTAACGTCAATTCTTGCAATAATTTTATTTCCATGTTTAAAGTAACATGTCATGTTTGTTATGTGCAAGGCCACTACTTTTCGTACATCGTCATTCTTGATGACTTCATATACGTTGGGCTTAGAAGCTTTTTCAAGATTTTGCCTAGGCAAAAGTTCTTGTTCTATTCCTGCGCAGAATTTATTCTGTCTACTTTGTTGCCTGGTAGTGACTTTCAGGACTTTAGTTTGTAAATGTTTTAATTCGGATATTGTTATCCTAGATAGGGCATCTGCAACAAAATTGTCTATTCCCTTTAGATACTCGACTGTTAAGTAGTATTCTTCTAATTCGAGCCGCATGCGTGTTATTATACCCTGATCCCATTAAAAATGGGAAAAAAGGGTAAAATGGTTTTGTGCAAAAGTATGTAACAGGCATAAGGAAGCATCTCCGACCCCATAAAGTATATATATTCTTGATCACTATCAATAGCCGAGTCGATTTAGTCCTGTCCGTCCGTCTGTCCGTCTGACCGTCTGTCCGTCTGTCCGTCTGTATGAACGCACGTTTCTCAGAGACTACAAAAGCTAGAGACTTCATATTTGAAATACAAAAAATGTATTATAGCCCAATGAATGGCTGCTAATTCATGTTCTGTTGTACTTTTATTACTTTCACCCTTTGTAAATGAACGTGATGCGTATGCTACTGTAAGTTGGAGTCCATTATAGTTTTGAGTTAAAACTGCTCCACAAGCTTGTTTACTTGCATCAGTTATTATGCAAAATTCTTTGCTGAAATCTGGGTATTGTTATAGTGTTGGCTGAATAAGCTTATCTTTGAGGTATTGGAATGCGTTTTGGCATTCAATTGTCCACTCAAAAGGAACATTCTTTTTACATAATCTAGTTATGTGCCGTGAATAGTCGGCGAAGTTTTTAATAAAACGTCTATAATAATTGCAGAATGCAACGAATCGTCTAGCGCTGTTCGCATCATGTGGGACTGGGTAATTTTTAATGACGTCGTATTTTTTGTCATCTGGCAAGATTTCTTTATCTGTGCATTTGTGACCAAGAAAAGTCACTTCGTGCATAAAAAATTAACATTTTTGTGGTTGCAGTTTCAGTTTGTATTTCCTACATTTGTTTTTTCAGAACAACCAATAACTATTAAGTCATCCATATAAAGGAATGCTTGTGAAGGTTCAAGTCCAGAAAATGCTATAGTCATCATTCTCTGAAATGAATTTGGCGCTATTTTTAAGCCAAATGGTAGTCGCGTGAAGCGATATGAGCCATTGCTCGTTGAAAAAGACGTAATATTCCTTGAACTTTCTTTGAGTTCGATTTGATGAAAACCTGACATTAAGTCAAGGCATGAAAAATATTTTGCTCGACCTAGTTGATCTAAAATATCATCAATTCTAGGTAGTGGAAATTTATCGGACAAACGTTTTTTATTAATCTGACGAAAGGGCTTTTTTTGGTACAAGTAATAATGGGCTGTTATATTCGGACACAGATGGTTCGACTATGTTGTCGGAGATCAATTTTACAACTTGTTTTTGGATTTCGTTTATTTGGCTATGCGGGCTTCGATAGTTTTTTATATACACCGGTTCATTATCCTTAAGTCTCAATTTTTGGTTATAAAAATTATTTGTAGTGATTGATTCGGTTTCGAGTCCGAATACATCACTATATTTGGTGCATAAATTTCTTAGTTGTGATTTAAATTGAGGCGGAAAATTTTTGGCTGAGATATGACAGTTTTTTCTCTTATTTCTGGGTTAGTTTGAACTACTTCGTAGTTCGAAAGTGGTTCAAATTTTAAGTTATTTATATTAACTAATTGATCGGTACTGGTTGTATTCAGTAATCGGACAAACTTATTTTTGAATATTGCAACTGTGTTTGCAACGTAAATACCAGGTTGAATTTCCTGATTTGGAATTAATACACTATCTTCTTTTGAAGTTAGGTTGACTTTGCGGACAACTTGAGATCTTGCTGGTAGAAGTATTGAGTTTTTACCAGAACTATATGTTATTGGAACATAAATTGGGAAATTTATTGGGTCTAATTATAAACCAATCTTCTGATGGTTTAATCTTTAAAGTCTATTTGGCAGTTGAATTTCTTAATAAAATCAATGCCTATTATTCCATCACACGGAATTGCAAAATTTAAATCAACTATATGGAAATTGTGTGGAATTATGTATTTATCTGTCTGTATCTCAATTGATGTAAGGCCTTTGGATTTAATAACTTCTTTACCTATGCCTTGAATATTAATTCTATTATTTTTATACCCTGATCCTATTAAAAATGGGAAAAAGGGTATAATGGTTTTCTGCAAAAGTATGTAACAGGCATAAGGAAGCATCTCCGACCCCATAAAGTATATATATTCTTGATCAGTATCAATAGCCGAGTCGATATAGCCATGTCCGTCTGTCTGTCCGTCTGACCGTCTGTCCGTCCGTCTGTATGAACGCCTGTTTCTCAGAGACTACAAAAGCTAGAGACTTTATATTTGAAATATAAGTTTTCGTAGTGCCGGGTCAATACAAGTTTATCATTTTTTTTCGATATCTCGTCCCGTTCAAAAGTTATCGATAAATTTCGATTCCAGCCAAGGGTTTTTCGGGTATAACTTGAAAGTTTTAAAAGCTAGCGACTTTATATTTGAGTTTAAGTTACTGTACTGCCGGCTCTAAACAAACTCATCATTTTTTTTCAATATCTCAATGCTTTCAAAAGTTATCGATAAATTAATTTTCCAAAACAGTGTTTTTAAGGTATAGCTTAAAAGTTATAAGACGTAGAGTCACCAAATTTGGTACATATACTCTCTAATAGCATACAGAGGTTAAATGCATTTCACTTTTTGGATACCTCTCCCTGATCTCCAAGAAATCGAAAAATACGTATTTTAAGAGGTATGACCTTCGGATTTTACATAGTCTCACATTTATATTTTTGTCCTACAAATTTCATTACGATCGGAAAATAAACAAAGAAGTTATTAACTATTCAATGTAACATAGTTTGGGGCCAAAGGAAGAAGAAGAAGCAAAGCAAATGTATGACGCGCGTAGCCAGCAGCTTTTGTTTGTATATGTGTGTGTGTTTCTATCTATGAATGCAGATAAATAACTTCAATGAATGTAAGACCGTGGATCAGGGTATATCTTAGTAGGGCACTCTCGACTAGAGCACTCTTACTTGTTTTTAATGTCATGAAAGACATCAGAATTTTCTTTTAGAATTGAAATATCTGCAACTGTATCTATTAAAAAGGTAAGTTTTTTACCTGTTGACACATGGTCAAATGATACAAAAATATTGAGACTAAGGTTTATTGTATGAACCTTGGTGTTTTTTATTGCTGAGTATCTAAAGGGTGTTGGGAGTTTCCCTCTTGGGTTACATTGATATTATGGTTATTATTATTATTGTGGCCTCTGTTCGAGTTGCCACGGCCTCTGGAGTTTCCTCCATATTGGCCTCGTCCCCTATTATTGGTTTGGTATCCGTTTTGTTGGTAATTACCTCTGCCTCGATAATTACCTCGGTTACCTCTATGTCCAGAATTTGCTCGTTGACTGAAGTGCAGTACAGTGTTAGACTGTCCTGTAGCTTCTGTGCAACTGTTAACAAACTTGGATATGGCATCATTCATAGTATTGAATGTGCCTGCCTGCATAATAAGTTTTACATTATTAACTGTGCAGTTTTGTGTCATGGCCTTTACAGCTAGTGTTGTGCTGTATTTGTTTGCCAATTCTAGTGATAAACCATCATTAATATATGCTCCTTCAAGAGATTTTGTCAATTTTTCAACCTCTTGGGTGTATTGACAGACAGTTTTGCTCTTTTGTTGGAGATTAAGGAGTTTACCAGATTTAACTTCCACTGATTCTCCCTTAACTGTATTTGATAGTTTTGTAATGATATCAGCAGTTGTCTGCTCTTTACCTATCAAATTTCTTGCATGGCCTTTTAATTTAGTTTTTATTATTTGGACTGCCATCGACTCGTGTGTCTCTTTGATCGAGTCAACTTAAAGCAACGCGTCCAAGAAACTTCTTAAATTTTCAGCTTTGCCATTGAAATCTGGAATCAGAGATGACGCTGTTTTTAAGAATTGTATTTTTGTTTGCGCCATGTTTATTATTTTTATTTCAGTATCTAGTTTTTTATTAGCCGCTCTACTTGTTGAGGGGCTAGTTCTATTGTCAGGTTCCCTTTTGGAATCGTCACCTGAAACTATGCTAATGTAACTTGTGTTTGGTGACTTTGTCTTCTTGTCTTCGACTTCAATAACAACAAAGGTTACTGCATTGTTTATAATATTTGGTAGAAATGTATTTAAATTATGTTTTTCTCTTATAAAAACTTCTGAAGCTTGAGTCCAGTTGAGAGTTGTGAGCTTAGATTTGTTTTCTAGAAACAACTCTCGTATCTCATTATAAATCTTCACTAAATTAATAGTGTGTTTATTAATGGTACTCGTTTGGGTATGTCTATTCTGAGTAAGACTTTTGTACGACTTGTCGAACTCAGTTCCTAGCGCGTTTACTTTCGCACAAATTGCATTCCACTCCATGTATTATGAATGTTATTGCACTTTAAAGGGTCAGTCGTTTTATCCAGTATGGGGTTATCTTGTGTTACTATAGATACCTCTACGTAGGGTAACGAGCTGAGTACCATGGCTTTTTGTTCTTTGGTACAATTGATTAGAGGTGAAAACTCACAATTGAACGTTGCCATGTATAAGTGTTCTAATTGATACACACTTATTGGTTACTCAGATAGTATCAATTCTACTCTTTTCTTTAAATAGTGGTTCCCTAGTTTCTATATCTTCTAAAATTTTTTTTAAAAGACATTTTTTTAAAAAAAAATAAAATTATTGAATTTGTTGGGGATATTCATTTTTTTTTTTTTATATAAAAAAAACGTATGCTCGATCTAAATCGTTAGCCCTGCTCAAATATTTTTTTTCATGCACCTGTTGTGCGTTTTATATATCTTAATGAAAATGTTAACGCACATTAATGCGACAATGAAGATCAATAATATTGTAATCAACTCTAAATCGGGTGACATTACCTCGACTTTGTTGATTACATTGGCGGTTGAATCCACCGTTTTTACATCTACGAGCCCCATTATGGGCCAGGTTTTTAATAATTGGATAGGGATATCCAGTTTGAAATTACAAAATGTGTTTTTTTTTTATATAAAAGAAATACATACATTCTTTACTAAGAAATTTGTTTTTCAAATTTTATTAAAATGTATTTATATATATTATCTAATAGTGTTTTATTGATGATCATATAGAACATATAAGAACATTGCGTTTGCTTTACAAGTTAATAGCATTTTCATATAGAATGCTTCTGAGCAACGATTTTGAATTATAAAATATTTTTTTTATTTCTTGTTATTATTTTTAATATTATTATAATTTTTTTTTTTGAATATTGTGCCTTTACAGCCATGTAAAGGGTTGTTTATCAAATGTATTTTTTTTTTTTTAAATCTATTTAAATATTGCCTTGAGGGCCAATTTCGTGTGTTTAAGACACATGAACCTAATACACCCCGTGGGTGGAATGAAATTTTTACCGTACGTGACGGTGTACATATACTACCTATTAGTTGTACGGCTTTATGGGCCGTACGCTACCAGGCTGGTTCGAGCTTGGTTTAACAATTGTTTATATATATATATGTATATGTGATATTTATACATGCAAGTATAATTTAAAAAAAAGTTAATATAATATAAAGTAGTTTAGAGTGTTGGGCGCTCTCTGTAGCGCTGTCGGTCCATTGCTGTTTGTCCTCCTGGTCTAGCTGGATGGCTTAGACGGGGCCGGTGCTGGTCCTCTGCATAGGCGGTTTATTTTGGTGTCGTTGTCTTGGCCCAGCTTGATGCGCTGGGCGGTGCCGGTGCTGGTCTTCGCACAGGCTTTTTATGTGGTGGGGCGCCGGTGCTGGTCTTCGCACAGGCTGTTTATGTGGTGGGGTTCCGGTGCTGGTCCTCACACAGGCATTATTGTAGCGCCGGTGCTGGTCATCTGATTGCATGTGTATTGGCAGTACACGCTAATTAGTGGTCCCTCGCAGTTATGTGGGCATGTCGTCTTATTACTTGTTATGTATTTAATCAAGCGGAGATTTAATCAAAGAACCTCCAGAGAAGCTAACAACTGGAAGACAGGAATTATGTTGCAGAACACGGCTGTCCATCTATGGTGTGTACGGATCGCTAGTTTGCGGTGAGACGCTAGTTTCCGATGCGACGCTTTTTGGTAGACTTGGTGTCCCGTTCCTGTTCCTGTTGCGGGTTTTTTTTTTGCACATTATTATGTTTGTTGTTGCTTCGCTGTTGTTCCTGTCCTAGGTCTTATGACCCACGTCACGGTCGCCATGTAAACGTCAAGTTGTAAATGAAAACACTTGTGTGTTGTATTGTGGTCAGAATCAGAATGATTCGCTTTATTCAATAAAAGTTACTTGCTACCTTATAATTCTAAATACATAAGGTGAGAGAGTCTTATGTATATGCATATAGAGTACTTACATATATGTACTCTGTGTATATGCGCTTTTGGCCGAGCGTGGGAATCTACTTGTCAGCAGTTCTTCGCTTGCTCAAGTGGTGTCAAATATCCAGTTGAGGCTAGTGACCTACGCTAACATATAAACATGCTCAGCGTCTCTATATGCGCTTGAGCTATGTATATTTACATTGTATTTATATTGAATTAAATTGAATGCATATACATACTACAGCGTGATCTACGGAAGACAAAATGTTGCAATTGAAATGTAATAATTTTTTCAAACAGCTTCGGGATCGCGGACAGATTAGAAATGAAACTATAATTTGAAATGTCAGACTTATAACCTTTTTATGAATGGGTATAATGAAGGACTCTTTCCACATTTGAGGAAAATCAATAGATTAAATAACGTTAACAAGGACAAGCAAACAGAATCGGTACAAAGCCTAAGGACTGCACTTGGAACCATATCAGGACCAACCGAAAATGCATATTTAGAAGATTTCAAGTTCGATAAAAGGCTGATTGATTTATCTGAAAATTATAAGATAAGAAACTAAGATCTACCGACGCACAGTGGCGCCCGTAGAACAAGTGATGTTGCAAAAATCAAAAATTTCATGTGCCCCTAAAAAATATTGAATGAACCTATTTTATAGAAAATTTTCCAACAATTTTAAATCTGCTATCCTTAATACAACCAGATATTTGGTTTTGAAGATAAAGCCCTTCAAAGTTGCCTGACTTTCAGTGTTACAAAAACAACACAATTTGAATGTAATTTGGTAGACTTTCAGATTCAATATCTCAAAAACTAGGAAACGGATCGTCATTATTTTTATACCCTGATCCCATTAAAAATGGGAAAAAGGGGTATTATGGTTTTGTGCAAAAGTATGTAACAGGCATATGGAAGCATCTCCGACCCCATAAAGTATATATATTCTTGATCAGTATCAATAGCCGAGTCGATATGGCCATGTCCGTCTGTCTGTCCGTCTGTCCGTCCGTCCGTCTGTCCGTCTGTCCGTCCGTCTGTATGAACGCCTGTTTCTCAGAGACTACAAAAGCTAGAGACTTCATATTTGAAATATAAGTTCTCGTAGTGCCGAGTCAATACGAGTTTATCATTTTTTTTCGATATCTCATCCCGTTCAAAAGTTATCGATAAATATCGATTTCAGACAAGTGTTTTTCGGGCATAACTTGAAAGTTATAAAAGCTAGAAACTTTATATTTGAGTTTGAGTTACTGTACTGCCGGCTCTAAACAAACTTATCATTCTTTTTTCAATATCTTAATCCTTTCAAAAGTTATCGATAAATTAAGTTTCCAAAACAGTGTTTTTAAGGTATAGCTTAAAAGTTATAAGACGTAGAGTCACCAAATTTGGTACATATACTCTCCAATAGCATACAGAGGTTAAATGCATTTCACTTTTTGGATACCCCTCCCCAATCTCATAGAAATCGAAAAATACGTATTTTAGTAGGTATGACCATCGGATTTTACATAGCCTCACATTTATATGCCATCTTTGTGTCCGACTTTCATTACGATCGGACAATAAACAAAGAAGTTATTAACGATTCAATGTAACATAGTTTGGGGCCAAAGGAAGAAGAAGAAGCAAAGCAAATGTATGACGCGCGTAGCCAGCAGCTTTTGTTTGTATATGTGTGTGTGTTTCTATGTATGAATGCAGATAAATAACTTCAATGAATGTAAGACCTTGGATCAGGGTATATCCTAGTCGGGCACTCTCGACTAAAGCACTCTTACTTGTTTTAAGAGGTAAAATAGTGAAAAAAGGCATAGTTGCAAATATGTGTTGCATGCATTTCTGATCAATTTATGACATATAACCGTGAAACCCCATTCTTATTGTAATTGTTTCGTTCGTTATTGTAGAGATACATAATTTTTGCTAAAATCGGATCTTTCCTTACACTGGAAAAATCAACGAACGTCATCCGTACATTATTGCCGACCAATAATGTTTCAGTTTGCAACGGAATCGCCGGAACTCATAAGGAACACTGTAAAGGACATTGAAGAACAAATAAACAATATTAAGCCATCAAAGCTGGAAATCACCTGTCCATGGTTGACGGAAAAGTCGTTAACGAACTGACAAACACAACGTCAACTTTTTCATGCCCAATTTGCAAAAAGACGCAAAAGAACTTCGACAATTTAAACGATTATACAAATGAAGAGACTTATGAATTTGGGATCTCACCATTACACGCAAGAATAACATGTATGGAGTTCTTGTTAAAATTAGTGTATACGCTTCCACAAAAGGAGGAACACTTTGATGAAAACACATCAAACAAAGATAAGGAAAATATCAGAAAGAAGCGAATACAAGGTGCGTTTTTTAAACAAGTTGGGCTTAAATACAAGGAAAAAGTTAATTCTGCAAAATATGGAAAATATGCTTCAAAAACTGCACCACTTTTAGCAGAATTAAATCCACAGAAAAAGTTGACCCCGACAGTCCATAAAATATTGGCGCAGCATCATGTTAGCAGCATCTTCCGATCCACTTATTACATCACTGCGGCATGTAAAGAGTTAGAAAATATTTAAAGTTCAGAAATGATTAGTCTTTTAGATATACCTTCTGTAATAGATTGTGAGCAATATTTTCCAAAAAACTAAATTTAACATTAAAAAAATATTTTTTTTTTAATATTTGTAGTATTAGCTTTAAATCATAAAAGCCTTTCAAAAACAACATAATAATTCAATGAATTAAAAAAATATATTTTTTACTTCCCATAAAATAGATTTTTCCACAAATTTCAACTCTTCTTACCCATAAATAGGCACCTAAACAATGCATATTTCTATTTTAACGCTCATTTTATAGGTTGATCAATTTTATATTATATGCTTTTTAAATTGATCGATTGTCTCATTTGGTTCAAAAGTTATGATTTTTGAAACGAAAAAACTCAAATGGCGCCACTGTGCGACGATGAAGAATAGCAAAGTTGAATAAAGGATGCAAAGAGATCGGTAATACCTACATCACAATCGGCTCTGATATTATTTAAGTGAAGGGATGAAAGGAATTGAGAAGATTTGCGTTTAGAGTTAACGAATCTATAAAACTGTTTTGGATCTCGCTGGAAATTAAGTTTGCATTTAGTTAAATAAGTTTGTAACGGGACGAATTCAAAACAACAAATTTAGATCGAGCAATAGAGTATTTTGAGAAGTCAGACTGCGACTCTGCGACCTTGAACTTTTGATATAAGACTTTATATTTTTTAGGTTTGTTAATTAAGAGGTAAACCATAGCGGACCACGGGAGGAAATAGATTGGCTGACTTTAGGAACACGGCCATTAAAGAAAAATGAAGTTATAAAACGCGTTAGTAGCAGAGTTTATATCGTGAAAAGAGTTTAAAAAAGTCCAATCTAGTTGAGGTAAAGAAAAATTAAGAGAGCCGAAATCAGCTGTGCGAAAGCAAAGTAATAACATACAATAGATTGAGATATGTAATTGTTACAAAATGGCGACGGCAATCGAATTTCGATTTGTAGAGTGGGATGATAAGAGTCCTCAGGATAGGCTAAGGGGCAAACTCTAGTCACAAGGGACGACGGAATGTCACTATCAAAAACTAAATCAAGAAGCCGACCCATGCTATTTAAAACACCATTCACCTGGCCCAGCTAAAAAGTCAACGAAGTAATGGTGAGCAGATAAAAGAAATTGATTAGTTTCATTAGAAGGCATCCATGAAATATTAGGAAGATTCAAATCATACTCACACGCTTATATGACATCTTTATGTCCCAAATATTTCAGTACGATCCGACAATAAGCAAACAAGTTATTTAATATGACATAGTATGGGGCCAATGAAAGAAGAAGCATGTAAAAGCAGATAAATAATTATGAATGATTGTGGGATCAGGGTATCTTCTAGTCAGTTTACAGATAATCGGACTTAAATTCAATTCCGCAGGCGTAAAACAAGCTCAATAGTATTAGCTTTAATAATGAAACCTTGCAAGCGGATATTCCAAAATATTAAAATCACGTTGGTTATATACTTTATATGAAGCTTTGAAAATGAGGTTGCAGCTAATCGGGCGAAAATTGAAAATTTACCACCCTACTTTTCACGCAGGAGGGAGGATATTCCACAGAAAGCTTTTTCAAGTTATGCCCAAAAATCACTAGTAAGGAACCTAATCGATAAGCTTTTGAACGAGATGAGATATCGAAAAAAAAACAAACATGTATTAACCCGGAAAAAGTAAAATTTCAATAATGAAGTTAATAGTTTTTATACCTTTTAAGTTATGCTCAAAAAACTGTTCTGGAATTAAAATTTTCCGATGACATTTGAGCAGGACGAGATAACGAAAAAATAAAATAAACTTTCATTGACCAGGCAATACGAGAACTTATATTTTAAATATAAAGTCTCTAGCCTTAATAGTCTCTGAGAAACGCGCGTTCATGCAGATGGACGAACGGACACACAGACGGTCATGGCTATATGGACTTGACTTTTGATAGTGACCAAAAATATATATACTATATAATAAATACACCAAACACAAAAATATATTGCGGCTTGCAAAATTATATTACAGGTATATAAAAAAGTTAAACGGATATCAAACATAATAAGGATACATAAAGGTAACGACCATGTTACACGAATGCAGGATCACACTTTGAGAAAAACTAATTTTTTACGTATTTTCTTATCAGTAAGGATCAGAGTTTTGTTTTTTGTGGTCCCAGTGCCCAACGGTCTCAATTTAGATATCCCCAAAGAAAAATCCCAGCGCCTGGGCAGCACGCATACGCACCGTCGCCTGCTCATCCTTGAGCAGAGCTGCAAGTTTACCGGCCACTGATTCGGTTTGTGCGTTACGTTCGCTTAGGAAATTGTGCAATATGCCTAAAGTATAAAAGAAAATGTTAGTAGACTAGTTATTGTTTTTATTAGATAGACCCATACCGATAACAATGGCGGCACTACCACGCACCTCCGGCCACTGGCTGCGGAGCTTGGGCATGCACGAATCTATAAAGTCTTGGATATGCTCCGTCAGATCCAGTGCCTGAAAATTAAAAAGCGTGTGATGAGACTTTTCAAGTATCGAAAATATGAGGCGGAGCAATTACAATGAGTTTGACGAAATCCATGACGAAGCTGCTGTAGTGGAATTGATTCTGCTTATCCACTTCGATGCTGAGCTGCTTTTTGGCAATCTTATTCACGCGTTCAGCGCGCAGCAGCCGACATACGCGTAGTAGTGTGCCCTTGCATGCACTGGCAATGGCCGGCTCGCTCTCGCTTAAATGCAGCAGAAGTGGAAAGAGATTGGCAAAGAGCTGCTCGCGCAACGCCTCCATCGATGAGGTGGGCGAACTGCTAACATCATTGTGCTTTGATTCACACAGATCCCCAAACAGAATAATGGCCGCCTCGCGCATATCCATCGAACAGCTGCCAAGAAAGGGCCGTATGCGTATGGCCAGCGAAACATGGAAAGGTTCGACTCGATCGCTGGGAAGCGCCTCAAGTATGCGTGAAAGTCCACGTATGCTCTCCAGCTGTATATTGATGAGGCAATCGCCGACCGTGTCATCGAATCCCTTAAGTAGAGCTTGTATAGCCAGCTCCGAGTAGCGTGACGACTCATACTTGTCCAGATGTCCCACATAGCCCATCCCCTGTAAACTGAGGCCACGTACCACTTCATTGGGGTCGCTTAGGGCGGCGACCAGATGCATCATTATAATGCTCGCAAGCTCGCCGTTCGGCTTGAGAGGCACCAAGCGTGAGTAAAACCCAACGGCTGCAACTCTTTGGCCATCATGCGGCGAGGCAACATATTTGCTTAAGGCGTTGATCAACTGCCGCATGGACGGGCTGCTCAGCTGGAGCCGTTT
Source organism: Drosophila maculinotata (assembly GCA_035045305.1). NCBI lineage: Eukaryota > Metazoa > Arthropoda > Insecta > Diptera > Drosophilidae > Drosophila > Drosophila maculinotata. Next base: position 358,356 of record JAWNPD010000574.1, on the reverse strand, counting down.
ACTCAGGCCAATGGCCATTGGGGTAATAAGCTCAATATAGCTTTGGCAGTCCGTACTGGAACCCAGTTTCATGTTAGCCGTCAACACAGTGGCAATTTGCTCCATTTCCAGATTATTGAGAAACGCCTGAAACGTTTCGAGCGCTATTTGGTAAGGATTCAGTTTTATTAGCTCCTTGTTGGGAACAAAGACGAACTTGCTAGACGCTTTAGTCGGAGGGCTGATAATTCCGAGAGGCGCTGGTGACATAGGCGCAGCCAGATTCGTATAGCTGCACAATGAAGTCCACAGCATGCTGAATATATCCGCGAATCTCGCCTCTAGTTGCTGAAATTAAATTCGATATTAATCACAGGACAAATCTTACATTCGGTCACGGCAACTCACGTCATGTATGTCCTTGCAGGGCAACATCTCGTGTAGCGCACAGAATATAGCAAATGGCTGAACGCTGGCTAATCTTTGGCCACTCGCATCCTGCGGCTCGTGCAGGCAGACGCCGCTGAGTAGGTGTAGAAAATTGTCCAGCATGATGCCGGTGAGCTGTGGATCATTGCACACTAAATGCCAATATTCGATGAGATATTTATCGTATGGTAGATGCTGCTGCAGCATCTCCGCGCAGACAAGCTTTGGATGGTGCTGGGTCAAAGCCACCAGTGCCTTCAGTACGCCAGACTTAGCACGCGGCACATCGCACAGCTGCAGTGCTAGCAGACTGTCCTTGACGAGATCAGGTATCGCATGGAAGAGCTCCGAGCCTTTATGTTGTATGAAGAATTTTAGCACAGCACTTGCGCCAATGGAAGAGCTTGGTTCAGGATCGCGCAACGACTGTAACAAAGTTTTACTGAAAAAAACCAAAAATAATGATAGTTACAACCGTGTACCCATTAAAAATAGGAATAAGGATATTATGATGTTGTGCGAAACAGTAAAAGGCATTAGAAGCATCACCGACCCCATTAAGTATATATATTCTTGATCACTGTCAATAGCGAGTTGATCTAGCCATGTCCGTCCGAAGGAAACATATCCGACTGCATAAAGTATACATATTATTGATCAGGATGACAATACGAGTCGATATAGCTTTGTGCGTCTGTACGTCTGTTTCTACGTAAACTTGTCTCTCAATTGTATATCTAAGTTACAACTGAAACAAAGTGTGCAGTTTCTTTTCGGTACATTCCTTATCTTGATGAAACTTGGTACACATGCTTAGTTTGCTGAACGATTGATTGAATTTTGTCCAAATCGGTTGACTATATCTTATAGCTGTTTTAGGAACAATCGGTCTTTAATATTCATTTAAATAAGAAAATTAATTTTTAAATGTAGCATATTCACTCTTGAAAACACCTCTTTGCATGAGCAACAGTAATTCGTCGTTCAGCGTGAAAATTTTAATATATGAAGCAAACGCCGAAGGTAGCCTTTCTTTCTTGTTTACTATATTCATACATTTCAATGTCATCTTTATTCTACAAATTACATTACGATCGGGCAATAAGCAAATAAGCTATTCAATGTAACATAGTATGGGGAAAATGGAAAAATAAGAAGCACAGCAATTGCAAATAGCGCGCAGCTTGAATATCGTTCTTGTGGAATCACCATACAGTTCTTTGTAAGAGATTTTGAATCTGATCGAAGGGAAAACAAAAAACTTGCAAAAATTTTTTCGTTAAGTTTCCGAATTTTCCAAAATCCCGTATTAGTACTCAACTACGTCCAAAGAGGAAACTGTTCAAATGAATACGACTGTTCGGCTAGAGTATGATATGATGACTAACTTTAATAAGAGTAATTCGTTTGTACAAGAGAGCCCAGGCGTTGTCAGATTGTTATAACTGTTTAGTTGCTAATGTTTTTTAGCAGCTGTTTTGAATAAACGGCCAAGAATTGCAACAACAAACTTTGCCATCCACAACGACACGATATAATGTTTATTCGTGAGACTAAGTACAATATGACTCTTGAGAATGTGTCTGTGTCTAGAAAAATTTTCTGAGCTTCGCCTCGGTAGACCACGAAGAAATGTAATGCATTGCAAACTGTTAACACACAATTAACAGCGTTGCGACAAGTGCAGGGGAGGCCTGCCAACCTTGTTTGCATTGACCAGCTTTTATGATCAAGCAAAGTGCAACAGCAACCTTAACGTACGTAGGCAACTTAAATAGATGATGATGAATCAATATTTCAAATATCAATTTGATGCATTAAGCTTCTTAAATACTTATGCGCATATTATAACTAATTTAAGCCGAATTCTATGTTGCCTGATTCAAGCTTGCAAGCTGGAACTGCTTTTGTCAAAGCGTCTGCCACTATTTCTCCAGTTGGTGTATACTCCAGTTTGATAGCACTGTTTTTTATACCCTGATCCCATTAAAAATGGGGAAAAGGGGTATTATGGTTTTGTGCAAGAGTATGTAACAGGCATAAGGAAGCATCTCCGACCCCATAAAGTATATATATTCTTGATCAGTATCAATAGCCGAGTCGATATAGCCATGTCCGTCTGTCCGTCTGTATGAACGCGTGTTTCTCAGAGACTACAAAAGCTAGAGACTTCATAATTGAAATATAAGTTTTCGTAGTGGCGGGACGATACATGTTTATCATGTTTTTGCGATATTTTGTCCCGTTCAAAAGTTATCGATAAATTTCGATTCCAGACAAGTGTTTTCGGGCATAACTTGCAAATCCAAAAAGCTAGAGACTTTATATTTCAGTTTTAGTTACTGTACTGCCAGCTTAATACAAACTTATAATTTTTTCTCGATATCTCAACCCTTTTAAAAGTTATCGATAAATTAAGATTCCAGAACAGTGCTTTGATATAGGGTATAGCTTAAAAGTAATAAGAGGTAGATTCACCAAATTTGGTACATATATTTTCCTAAAGCAAACAAAGGCTAAATACATTTCACTTTTTAAATATCTTCCCCCGATCTCACAGAAATCGAAAAATACGTAATTTTAGAGGTATGACCTTCGGATTTTACATAATTGCACATTTATATGCCATCTATATATCCTACATTATTGCGATCAGAAAATAAACAAAGAAGTTATTAACGATTCAATATACCATATTTTGGGGCCAAAGGAAAAAGAAGAAGGAAAGCATTTGCATGACGCTTGTAGCCAGTAGATTGTGTTTGTATATGGTTTGTGTGTTTCTATGTATGAATGCAGATAAAGAATTATGAATGTAAGAACTGGGTTCAGGGTATCTCCTAGTCGGGCACTCTCGACTAGAGCACTCTTACTTGTTTTTTTATTTTATCTATATATATAAATTAGTTCGTACTGATTGGTGATCAAAGCAGGGCCTAAACCATAAAAGCTAGAGCGCTGAAATTTTCAAAGTAGTTTTCTCTTAGTCTGAAAAAGCGTACTAAGAAGCGATTTTGGCAATTATATACGCAAGCTCGGAAAATGAGGAAAAACCGTTAAATGCAACTTTTTCGGTTTTAATCCGATACGGTTGAAACTTATTTTCAAAGATCATTATAAAAATTCATTAAAAACTGTACACCGATTTTATGGAAAATGCACCCCCTGGGAGGAAAATGGGGGGTCAAGGTTGTCAAAAAATAAATTTTCATCCGATTTTCTTCAAACTTATTTTTGAAGCTCTACGAAAAAAAATATTAAGAAAGTGATTTTAAAATTTTGGAAAATCGACCCGCAAAGTCGGAAAATGCCGGGAAAGCTTTTGTATGAAACTGTTTTGATTTTCAGCCGATCACTTTCAAACTCATCATCAAAGCTACACATACAAAAGTATAGAAAACATGACTTTTACATTTTTGAAAAACCACCCCCAAAGTCGGAAAATGGCGGAAAAACAGTTGTATGAAAATTTTTTGTTTTTCTTCCGATCAGCTTCAAACTTTTCTTCAAAACTCAACATATCAAAATATTACCAACGTGATTTTCAAATTTCGAAAAATCCGGAAAATTGTCGGAAATTTTTTGAAAATACAAATTTTTTTCCATTTGATCGTATTCAAAATCATTTTCCAAGATCTATTAGGCGTATCCATAAAAATGATATTCACTTTTTGTTTTAAATCCTTCCCACTGAGTGGAAATTTTGGTTTTCAATTTTCAATATTCGCCCGATTAGCTTCCATTTAATTTCCAAAGCTTCACGTAAAACACTATAAAAAACGTTATTTTACATTTTTAGAAAATTCGCTTGCAAGGTCGGAAAATGGACGGAACACGGTTGTATGACATTTTTGTTTTCCATCCGATCAGCTCCAAAACTTATTAAAGATGCACATACAAGAGTAAAGAAAACAAGACTTTCAAATTTTGGAAAATCTACCCCCAAAGTCGGAAAATGTTATGTTTTTCACCCGATCAGATTTAAACTTTTTTTCAAAACTTTACATAAGAAAATATTAACAACGTGATTTTCAAATTTTCAATTATCCCAAAAGTGAGCGCAAAATTTTTGCAGAAAGATTAGATTCAAAATCATTTTAAGAGATCTGTATTTAAATTCCAAAAAAAAACGATATTCACATTTTTTGGTTAATCCGCACACTTGCATGGAAAATACGGGAGTTAGATTTTCAATATTTGCCCGATTAATTTGGTTGTTCATAAAGACGGGGCGTAGCACCGCACGCTGGTAAATGCTAGTTTTATTATACATAGAAGGTCTTAGTAAACTTAAAACTAGTATTGCAAAATAGCGATAAATACTAGGTCCTTAAGCTACTTACAAAATAGGAATATGATTATCGAGAAAGAAAAAATGGTGTTATATATTTTTATTCTTATATGTTATTCAACAAAAGTGTTTCAAATGTTGTTGCCGTGTTCATTTGTATATGTATGTACCTTTTTTGTCACTAAATATTAACAAGTTATTAGTATAATGGATAATAATATATTATACTATTTAATGTGTTGAGCTATTGAGCTTTTTCAACAGCTATCGAATTTCCGAAAAATATAAAATGCAGTGAGATTTCCATATGTTTAATATAATTTATTTGCCTTCGTGGCCGAACTTAGATTAATTTACAAGACTAATGTATTACAACAAACCCCGATTTGGGCTGTGCAATAATTAACAATTTGGCTTGTCGCGAAACAGACAATCAATCGAAGGTAAGCTACCGACAAATTTGATAGAACTAACTTGCTGCCGAATTGCAGCAGCAGCTTACACTTAGCTAAAGGCCAAGGGAACAAGAAATATGAAGAGCATATGCAAAACATCAGTTGTGAGAGTTACGTTAAGTTGCTCTTGTGCTGCGCAGAGCATAATTGGTCAAAGATTAAACTTTAAAAGCTAAATATGTTTATGTTGTTTTTGGTGCAGATAGCTGCGTAACCAAACTAATGTTTTACTTTTTTTTATAATTTATTGTGTTTTAAATTGTTTTTGCATTGTTTTCATTAAGATTTGAAAGTAGTGGGATCGGGTTAAAGTTTTTTAATACTGAATTTTTGGAAAGATTTAATAAAGGGCAAGTAGTTAAAATACATTCAATGTTGCTGGCATGTTGACATAGTTGGCAGTGATTAGGGATATTTCTGTCTAAAAAGTGTTCTTGAGTCAGTTTTGTATGTCCAAGTCGCAGGCTGGGTAATTTAATTTGGTCAATGATTGAGTGAGAGTCGAGAGTGCCCGACTAGGAGATACCCTGAACCCAGTTCTTACATTCAAAATTCTTTATCTGCATTCATACATAGAAACACACAAACACACATACAAACACAAGCTGCTGGCTACGCGCCTCATGCAATTTCTTTGCTTCTTCTTCTTCCATTGGCCCCAAACTATGTTACATTGAATAGTAAACAACTTCTTTGTTTATTGTCCGATCGTAATGATGAATTTGTAGGACATAAAGATGGCGATTAAATGTGAGACTATGTAATATCCGAAGGTCATACCTCTAAAAATAATTCGATTTCTGGGAAATCGGGAGAAGGTTTCCGAAAAGCGAAATATTTGTAACCTCTGTTTACTTTAGGAAAATATACATACAAAGCTTGGTGCCTCTACCTCTTATGACTTTAAAGCTATACCTAAAAAGCACTGTTCTGGAATCTTAATTTGTCGATAATGTTTGAACGGGATGAGATATCGAAAAAAAATAAACTAGTATTGTCCCGCCACTACGAGAATTTATATTTCAAATTTAAAATCTCTAGTTTTTGTAGTCTCTGAGAAACGCGCGTTCATACAGACGGTCAGACGGACAAACGAACAGACGGGCATGGCTACATCGACTCGGCTATTGATACTGATCAAGAATATATATACCTTATGGGGCCGGAGATGCTTCCTTATGCCTGTGGAGATTCAAGTCATAAAAGCTTGAAACTTTATATTTAAGTTTTAGTTACTGTACTGCCGGCTCGATACAAACTCATAATTTTTTTCGATATCTCAATCGTTTCAAAAGCAATCGATAAATTAAGATTCCAGAACATTGCTTTAAAGGTATAGCTTAAAAGTTATAAGAGGTAGATTCACCAAATTTGGTACATCTATTTTCCTATAGCATACAGAGGCTAAATACATTTCACTTTTTTGATACCCCTCTCCGATCTCACAGAAATCGAAAAATACGAAATTTTAAAGGTATGACCTTTGGATTTTACACAATTTCACATTTATATGCCATCTTTGTGTCCTTCTAATTTCATTACGATCAGACAATAAACAAAGAAGTAATTAACGATTCAATGTGCCATAGTTTGTGGCCAAAGGAAGAAGAAGCAAAGCAATTGCATGACGCTTGTAGCCAGCAGCTTGTGTTTGTATATGTGTGTGTGTGTTTCTATGAATGAATGCAGATAAAAAACTTCAATGAATGTAAGACCTTGGATCAGGGTATCTCCTAGTCGGGCACTTTCGGAGTTTTTCTAAATTTGTGCAATTTGGTCAATATGTCGTGCTGCAAAAAGCATTGCACTTTTAAGCAGGCTGATAATTTTGTTCAGCCGCAATAATTTATTTATTGTTGGTTGTACGAGAGCATTATGCATGCTAAATGTGCAGGGGTCACTGGTTGCGAATGTGATAGGGTTGCCGCATTTACTGAAAAAGGAAACGGCGGTTTGAAATGGTCGTGCCCAGTTTGCATCGACATGCAAATAGACTTTTCGCAAATGTATAATTCTGTAAAAAGTAAATATTTAAAAATTCAAAAAATGGCTAAGCTACTCGCTAGTGATTTTTTTTCAGGCAAGGAATTGTTGAGCCAATACAAATTTGAGACCCCACCTATTCGCCGGTTAGAATCTCACTTTTTAAGTGTGCCCCCTTCTATTATTCAGACATTTCCGACACTTCTGGCAACTCTACAAAATCTGGACGTTTCGACCATTCTTTCTCTGTCACCATCGCCATCTCTACAATTTACTCCCTTGCCTTCTCCAGGGGATGCGATTATGCCCCCAATTATCGAGCCTGCTCCGATGACAAGTACTGCGGCATGACTTGTTTCTCGTCGCAAGCGCAGACCTTCTCAAAGTCCTGTTTCTAATGAGGGAACTAATCCTATTGTAATTTCAGCTCCACCCCAGCCAATCCTTAATGTAGTTGCCCCTAGAAAGCAAGTGTTTGTTTCCAGGCTTTCAGCTGACACTACATGCGAGTCATTAGCGGCTTATATTTCTTCAAAATCTTCAGCTAGTGTTTGAATCACTAAATTTAAATTTTCTACTCCTCGTCAAATAGCATCCTTCAAAATAAGTGTCCCTCCCGACATGTTCCCGATCATTTGTGATCCTAAATTTTGGCCACCTCAAATGATTCATCATGAATTTAAACCTAAAATACGAAATATAGCTTTGCCTATTTCACTCGCAGTTGGAAGCTCTTCATCCAGCAATGTTTCAAAAAACTTGATCCCGATTGAACTACCATTCAATACCAGAATGTTAGAGGCCTTATGTCTAAACTTAAATATTATTCATGAACAGTATTTCTTTTGATTCAGACATTATCGCTTTCTCAGAAACTTGGTTAAACTCCACTGTGTCTGACTGCGAAATTTTGTCTAATAATTTTATTATTTATAGACACGATCGGCCGACTCGAGGTGGTGGCGTACTAATCGCCATCAAAACCACACTAAAGTCGGAAATTTGTAATTTCTCTGTGCCAGCTGGTGTTGAAATTGTTGCTGTTAAGCTAATTTTCCCATCAAGGGCCTATATCATGCTCCTATATTCCTTCTTCTTCCGATATTCAAGTCTATATGCAACATATATCTTTTAATATAGAAATTTCAAACCATGTGCGTGATAATGATCTATTTGTAGTGTTAGGTGATTTCAATCTGCCTAGCATTATTAATTTAATTAATTTTAATTTTTCAATAGCATAAACTACCTTGTATTCTCAGCTCAACAAGATTTTTTCGAATGCATGTTCGACCTTTCGTTGTTTCAGATCAATTAAATTCTAATCATTTGAATCTGGTTTTTATCAACGACAGCTGCTATCTCGAGAACAGCGCCTCTAACAATGCCGGAAGATTCGTACCATCCCACAATCGAAATTTCACTTTAATTTTTTAGAACATGTTCTTTGCCCTCAGCATCCCCTACTAAAAAACGTTATTGCTTCCGTAAAGGGAATTATAGTCTGCTAAACCAGCATATTTATGCAACAGATTGGTCTTTTTTAAACAATTCGGTTGAAATAGATGTTGCTGCTAACATATTCTATGAAACCCTTCTGCATTCCGAAATAAATCCGTTTGTCTGCTTCAAGCAAACCAACATGGCTTACACCACGACGCTCTTACTTAAAAAGCAGTAAATCTAAGTGCTTTAAAAAGTTGAAGAAGTCTGGTTCAAGTTTTGATTTGTCGAAATATTTTGTAGCAAAGTCAAACTTTGTCCTTCTAAACTCCCAGTGCTACGAGAATTATCTTACTCGTTGCAAACGACAGTTTACTCAGGATCCTAAGCAATTTTACAATTTTGTTAATTCAAAGCGCAAATCTTCAAATTTGCGTTCATCCTTTTTTTTTGGGAAAGAAAAAGCTATCAACGACTCTGCTGCTTCTGACCTATTTGCCAACTTTTTCCAATTCACATATTCCTCTCTCCCCCATACTTTCACCATTCCTCTCCACAAAAAAGGTGGGAAGTCTGATATTTCTAATTACAGAGGCATTGCAAAGCTATCAGCCATCCCTAAATTATTTGAAAAACTTCTTACTCCGACTTTACAACATCTCTGTAAGTTGATTTTCTCCCCTGCCCAACATGGTTTTGTTAAGAGTCGGTCCACTACGACCAACTTGCTTGAATTTACCTCCCTTGTAAATTATGCATTTCTTATGAAAATGCAAACTGATGTCATATACAGCGATTTCAGTAAAGCATTTGACTCTGTCAACCACGAACTTCTGCTGTATAAGCTTGATTGCTTAGGATTCCCTACATCTTTTCTGGATTTGACTTCCTCCTATTTAAATGGTCGGACTCAAAGAGTTTTGCGTAAGTCTACCTCGTTAACGGTACACGTTACTTCGGGTGTACCTCAAGGTAGTCATATTGGACCTTTACTCTTTACTCTTTTTATAAATGACCTGCCTTCTATTTTGTCACATTCTCGCATTCTTATGTACGCAGATGATGTGAAACTTATTTTATCGTACACCGATCCCCTGTGTCAGACTCATCAACAAGATGATTTGAACGCTTTGCAGCTTTGGTGTTCGGCAAACCAACTGCATCTTAATTGTTCAAAATGTATGTTTATGACTTTCAGTCGTTCTAGACCCCATTTAGCCTCTTATACGATTGACAATATTTCATTGCAACGTTTTTTTACTGTTAAAGATCTTGGAGCTATTTTTGATACGAAGTTTAGCTTTAATCTTCATATTTCATATATTATTAATGCAGCCAGAGGTGTACTGGGCTTCATTAAACGTTGGTCGCAAGAATTTAACGATTCTTCCTATCCTTGAATACTGCTCATGCATTTGGTGCGCCCAGTATCAAAACTCTCAGGATCGTATTGAGTCTGTTCAGAAGCAATTTCTTCTCTTCGCCTTACGTAGACTGAACTGGGATCCCAATCTCCGTTTGCCATCGTACTCCAGTCGCCTTTTACTCATTAATCTTCCGTCGTTAATCAACCGTAGAACAGCCATTGGTGTTGGCTTCCTGAATAAGTTAATTACCGACGACATTGACTCCTCTTCTCTTTAAGGTCGCCATAACTTTTCTGTTCCTAGTAGACCTTCTAGAAACGTTGTCCTTTTCGTCTTATCTTCATACACGACTGATTATGCTTTCCACAATCCAATTCGTGTTCTTTGCAAATCATATAATGCTATAGATGCTTCCTTATCCCTGTTACATGCTTTTGCACAAAACCATTATACTCTTTATCCTATTTTTAATGGGATCAGGGTATAACAAGTAAGAGTGCTCTAGTCGAGAGTGCCCGACTAGGAGATATCCTGAATATAGTTCTAACATACTTAACTCTTTATCTGCATTCATACATAGAAACACACACACACATGCAAACACAAGCTGCTGACTGCGCACATCATGCAATTGCTATGTTTCTTCTTGAATCGTAAATAACTTCTTTATTTATTGACTGATTGTAATAAATAAAGGACATAAAGAAGGCATATAAATGTGGGATTATGTAAAATCCGAAGGTGATACCTTTTAAAATACGTATTTTTCGATGTCTGTGAGATCGGGGGGAGGTATCCAAAAAGTGAAATATTTTTAGCCTCTATTTACTTTAGGAGAATATACATACCAAATTTGGTGCCTCTACCTCTAACTACTTTTAAGCTTTCCCTAAAAAACACTGCTCTGGAATCGTAATTTAGTTTAAAAAAAAATATGAGCTTGTATTATGCCGGCAATACGAGAACTTAAATTTGAAATATAAAGTCTCTAGCTCTTATGACTTTCAAGCTATGCCAAAAAACAATGGTCTGGAATCTAAATTTATCGATAACTTTTGAACGGGACGAGATATCTTCATGCACGACTGATAATGCTTTGCACAATTCAATTCGTGTTCTTTGCAAATCATATAATTCATTATTTCACATATTTTTGGCGGAACTCTCTCTCCCTGTTGTAAAATAGTCTACACTTATCTATCTCCGCGGGACCTCTGACCGTGCAGAGATGAATACTTTTTCATGCTGGGTCAGAGATCACCCACTTATAATGTTTATTGTTTTAGTCTAATCTTACTTTTACTAACTTAATACTTATCATTAACCCCTAACACTAATTACTTGTTGGTCTGATTGGGTTTTTCTGGGTTTTCTCCAATCCTTGCAACAAATGTTGGACCAATTTGCTTTTTAAACACCCCCAGATTTTACTATTTTAATATATCATTATACTTTTATTATTAATTTTATAATATATTATAAAAGGTAAATTAATTAATTTAATTAATTTATATATGAAAGATTAATTTCACATAATTTAAAATTTATATTTTCTTTGTCTGACTGTTTTAAGTCGATATTAAATAAATAAATAAATAAGTAAAAACAAGTAAGAGTGCTCTAGTCAAGAGTGCCCGACTAGGATATACCCTGAACCCAGTTCTTACATTCATAATTCTATATCTCCATTCATAAAAAACATACACACACAAACATACAAACACACGCTGCTACTGCAAACGTCATGCAATTGCTTTGCTTCTTCTTCTTCCATTGGCCCAAAACTGTAATATTTAATCGTAAATAACTTCTTTGTTTATTGTCGATCGTAATGAAATTTGTAGGACATAAAGATGACATATAAACGTGAGTACTCAATGAGCATATGAAGATAAGACACATTATACATTTTAAATACAAAAAAATATGGCACAAACAAAAATACAATTCTTAAAAACAGCGTCATCTCTGATTCCAGATTTCAATGGCAAAGCTGAAAATTTAAGAAGTTTCTTGGACGCGTTGCTTTAAGTTGACTCGATCAAAGAGACACACGAGTCGATGGCAGTCCAAATAATAAAAACTAAATTAAAAGGCCATGCAAGAAATTTGATAGGTAATGAGCAGACAACCGCTGATATCATTACAAAACTATCAAATACAGATAAGGGAGAATCAGTGGAAGTTATATCTGGTAAACTCCTTAATGTCCAACAAAAGAGCAAAACTGTCTGTCAATACACCCAAGAGGTTGAAAAATTGACAAAATCTCTTGAAGGAGCATATATTAATGATGGTTTATCACTAGAATGGGCAAACAAATACAGCACAACACTAGCTGTAAAGGCCATGACACAAAACTGCACAGTTAATAATGTAAAACTTATTATGCAGGCAGGCACATTCAATACTATGAATGATGCCATATCCAAGTTTGTTAACAGTTGCACAGAAGCTACAGGACAGTGTAACACTGTACTGCACTTCAGTCAACGAGCAAATTCTGGACATAGAGGTAACCGAGGTAATTATCGAGGCAGAGGTAATTACCAACAAAACGGATACCACACCAATAATAGGGGACGAGGCCAATATGGAGGAAACTCCAGAGGCCGTGGCAACTCGAACAGAGGCCACAATAATAATAATAACCATAATATCAATGTAACCCAAGAGGGAAACTCCCAACACCCTTTAGATACTCAGCAATAAAAATTTATTTATTTATTTAATGTCGACTAGAAACAGTCAGACACAGAAAATTTAAATTTAAAATTACATGATATTTCAAAAAAAATTGTTTAAAAAAAAAAAAAAATTTGAATTTAAAATTATATAATAAAAATTACAAGTAAATTGACAATTAAAAATTAAAATCTGGGGGTGTTTAAAAAGCAAATTAGTCCAACATTTATTGCAAGGATTGGGGAAAACCCAGAAAAACCCAATCAGACCAAAATTAAGTTAGTGTTAGGTATTAAATAGTGTTAGGTAGGAAGTGTTAGGGGAAAGGTGTTTTCATCTATGCACGGTCAGAGATCCCGCGGAGATAGATGAGAACAGATGATTTAACTACAGGGAGAGAGAGTTCCGCCGAGAATACGTGGAATAATAAATTATACGATTTGCAAAGAACACGAATTGGATTGTGGAAAGCATAATTGGACGTGCATGATGATAATACGAAAGGGAAAGTTTCTAGTTGGTCTACTAGGAACAGAAAAGTTAAGGCGACCTAAAAGAGAAGAGGAGTCAATATCACCGTTAATTAACTTATGCAGGAAGACATCACCTAGGGCTGTTCTACGGTTAATTAACGACGGAAGATTAATGAGTAAAAGGCGACTGGAGTACGATGGCAAACGGAGATTGGGATCCCAGTTTAGTCCACGTAAGGCGAAGAGAAGAAATTGCTTCTGAACAGACTCAATACGATCTTGAGAGTTTTGATACTGGGGGCACCAAATGCATGAGCAGTATTCAAGGATAGGATGGACCAAGGAAACGTAGAGAAGTTTGGTGGTGAAAGGATCGCTAAATTCTTTCGACCAGCGTTTAATGAAGCCCAGTACGCATCTGTCTGCATTAACGATAGAAGAAATATGGAGATTAAAGCTCAACTTTTTGTCAAAAATAACTCCAAGATCTTTAACTGTAAAAATACGTTGCAAAGAAATATTGTCAATCGTATAAGAGGCTAAATGGGGTCTAGAACGACTGAAAGTCATAAACATACATTTTGAACAATTAAGATGCAGTTGGTTTGCCGAACACCAAAGCTGCATAGCGTTCAAATCATCTTGTAGGTGAGTATGACACAGGGGATTGGTATACGACAAAATAAGTTTCACATCATCTGCGTACATAAGAATGCGAGAATGTGACAAAATAGAGGGCAGGTCATTAATAAAAAGAGTAAAGAGTAAAGGTCCAATATGACTACCTTGAGGTACACCAGAAGTAACGTGTACCGTTAACGAGGTAGACTTACGCAATACTCTTTGAGTCCGACCATTTAAATAGGAGGAAGTCCAAGCCAAAAAAGATGGAGGGAATCCTAAGCAATCAAGCTTATACAGCAGAAGTTCGTGGTTGACAGAGTCAAATGCTTTACTGAAATCGCTGTATATGACATCAGTTTGCATTTTCATAAGAAATGCATCATTTACAAGGGAGGTAAATTCAAGTAAATTGGTCGTAGTGGACCGACTCTTAACGAAACCATTTTGGGCAGGGGAGTAAATCGACTTACAGAGATGTTGCAAAGACGAAGTAAGAAGTTTTTTAATAATTTAGGGATGGCTGATAGCTTTGCAATGACTCTGTAATTAGAAATATCAGACTTCTGACCTTTTTTGTGGAGAGAAATGATAAACGATTCCTTCCAAATAGATGGAAAAAGCACCTTAGTCTCAATATTTTTGTATCATTTGACCATGTGTCAACAGGTAAAAAGCTTACCTTTTTAATAAATACAGGTGCAGATATTTCAATTCTAAAAGAAAATTCTGATATCTTTCATGACATTAAAAAAAATAATAGAATTAATATTCAAGGCATATGTAAAGAAGTTATTAAATCCAAAGGCCTTACATCAATTGAGATACAGACAGATAAATACATAATTCCACACAATTTCCATATAGTTGATTTAAATTTTGCAATTCCGTGTGATGGAATAATAGGCATCGATTTTATTAAGAAATTCAACTGCCAACTAGACTTTAAACCATCAGAAGATTGGTTTATAATTTGACCCAATAATTTAAGTTTCCCAATTTATGTTCCAATAACATATAATTCTGGTAAAAACTCAATACTTCCATCAGCAAGATCTCAAGTTGTCCGCAAAGTCAAACCTAACTTCAAAAGAAGATAGTGTATTAATTCCAAATCAAGAAATTCAACCTGGTATTTATGTTGCAAACACAGTTGCAACATTCAAAAGTACGTTTGTCCGATTACTGAATACAACCAGTACCGATCAATTAGTTAATATAAATAACTTAAAATTTGAACCACTTTCGACCTACGAAGTAGTTCAAACTAACCCAGAAATAAGAGAAAAAACTGTCATATCTCAGCTAGCCAAAAATTTTCCGCCTAAATTTAAATCACAACTAAGAAATGTATGCACCAAATATAGTGATGTATTCGGACTTGAAACCGAATCAATCACTACAAATAATTATTATAACCAAACATTGAGACTTAAGGATAATGAACCGGTGTATATAAAAAATTATCGAAGCCCGCATAGCCAAATAAACGAAATCTAAAAACAAGTTGTAAAATTGATCTCCGACAACATAGTCGAACCATCTGTGTCCGAATATAACAGCCCATTATTACTTGTACCAAAAAAAGCCCTTCGTCAGATTAATAAAAAACTTTTGTCCGACGAATTTCCACTACCTAGAATTGATGATATTTTTGATCAACTATGTCGATCAAAATATTTTTCATGCCTTGACTTTATGTCAGGTTATCATCAAATCGAACTCAAAGAAAGTTCAAGGAATATTACGTCTTTTTCAACCAGCAATGGCTCATATCGCTTCACGCGACTACCATTTGGTTTAAAAATAGCGCCATATTAATTTCAGAGAATGAAGACTATAGCATTTTCTGGACATGAACCTTCACAAGCATTCCTTTATATGGATGACTTAATAGTTATTGGTTGTTCCGAAAAACATATGCTTAAAAACTTAGCAGATGTTTTTGACAAATGTAGGAAATACAACCTGAAACTGCAACCACAAAAATGTTAATTTTTTATGCACGAAGTGACTTTTCTTGGTCACAAATGCACTGATAAAGGAATTTTGCCAGATGACAAAAAGTATGACGTCATTAAAAATTATCCAGTCCCACATGATGCGGACAGCGCTAGACGATTCGTTGCATTCTGCAATTACTATAGACGATTTATAAACAACTTCGCCGACTATTCACGGCACATTACTAGATTATGTAAAAAGAATGTTCCTTTTGAGTGGACAATTGAATGCCAAAACGCATTCTAATACTTCAAAGCTAAGTTGATTCAGCCTACACTATCACAATACCCAGATTTCAGCAAAGAATTTTGCATAATAACGAATGCAAGTAAACAAGCTTGTGGATCAGTTTTAACTCAAAACAATATTAGACTCCAACTTCCAGTAGCATACGCATCACGTTCATTTACAAAGGGTGAAAGTAATAAAAGTACAACAGAACAGGAATTAACAGCCATTCATTGGGCTATAACACATTTTCGACCATATATTTATGGCAACACTTCAAAGTGAAAACGGACCACACACCATTATTTTTGGAGGTATGACCTTTTGATTCAGCGTACTCACACATTTATATGCCATCTTAATGTCTACAAAATTCATTACGATCGGACAAGTTATTTACGATTCAATGTAACATAGTTTGGGGCCAATGGAAGAAGCAAAGCAATTGCATGATGTGCGCAGCCAGCAGCTTGTGTTTGCATGTGTGTAAGTGTTTCTGTGTATGAATGCAGATAAAGAATTATGTATGTAAGAACTGGGTTCAGTTTATCTCCTAGTCGGGCACTCTCGACTAGAGCACTCTTACTTGTTTTCGTTTCGTTTTGTGCTTAGCGGTCGCTGTGCAATTGTTGTCTTACGCATTTTTGTTGGCGCGCTTAGGTCGAGAGACGCTCGCTCCCCTACATATTGTTGGACGGGCATATCGTTTTTAGAGGTGGTTTGGTGAATGGTGTGCGTTTCTAAGTAATAAATTCAATTTTGATTTAATTTGATAATTATTAAACTGAATTTATAAATACTTTGAATCGCAACATTTATTTAATAAACTCGATTTGCGTTAAATTGATAATTATTGAATCGAAATGTAACCGATATTTAATCGCAACATTTTATAAAATAAATTCGGTTTTTAATTTAGGTTAGTAATTATTAAATTGAATTTATCCGATACTTTTGAACGCAACATTTTTTTTCAATTTTAGATTGGATAGTGGTTTAAATTGATAATTCAGTCGAATTTATAATTTTTTCGGTTCGCAACATTTCGATATAGAAAAAATTCGATTTTAGCTTAAATTATTAATTATTAAATCGAGTTTAATAGAAAATATGGCCACTAAAGAATGTTTTGACGATTCAAAAAAGAAACGCAATGTCTGCGTTAAAAGCATACTGCGTTTGAACGACCGACTAATTAAAGGTAAATTGAACATAGAGTCTACAGAGTTGGAATGTAAATTATAAATATTGACCTCTCACGTCGATACAGCGTTAAAGCACCAGACCCGAGTAGAATCTTTTGATCCAGACGATGAGTATCGTAACGAGCTCTGCATAACGACGAAGGCTCGTTTAAAGTCAGTTATAAAGGCTCTGAATACTGCAATGCATGCAGTCATCCCCGTTGCGGCTCCACGAACACGTCTTCCGAATCTACCACTTCCCAAGTTTAGTGGAAAATACTCAGAGTTCAAGAATTTCATTAGCCTGTTCGAAACCCTTGTTCATAACGATCAATCGATTCCAAGTATAGAAAAGTTCAATCACCTCTTACCATGTCTCTCTGGTGAAGCTCTAGGCACTGTAAGAGCATTCTAAGTCGCCGAGGACAAGTATTTGAAGGCACTGGCAAGCCTAAAAGAGTCTACGACAATGAGTTCAATGAGAATATTTCGACTCTCTTTAGCTTGCTAGCTAGCTCTCTTTAGCGCAGCCATCTAATGCAGCTTTACGGAACATAATTGACACCGTCTCCGCCATATATGGCTCACTCCTTTCGATAGACGACGATAAAAATTGCCTTCGGAAGGGACACACTGTTGCCAAATGTAAGGCAAACAAGTGCAGAGTATGCAGTTGTTCTCATAATACACTGCTGCATAGATACTCTGCCGTTTCTTACACTCGAGCGTTACCACCACCCCTGACTCCGCACATGATCTACCATTGACCTCACATTATATGCGAATGTGTCTGAGAGCGTAATCCTAGCTACTGCGATCGTAAGTGTCAAAACGAAAAGTGGCGATGTCGTTTTGGCAAGGGCTTTGCTTGATTCTGGTTCACAAATTAATTTTGTAACAGACGAGCTAGCACAACGGTTGCAGCTGCGTAGAGAAGAGGCGAGTATCAGCTTACTTGAGATTACTCAATGGCAAGTAAAAAAAAGATACATACAGTGGTGAAGTCGTGGGTCAATTGCAGCGAGTTTTCGTTAGATCTGTGGATTTTGAAGACCATTTCTGGTTACCAACCTGACCACACGGTCGATGTGAGTGGTTGGAAAATTCCTGAAAACCTGCAATGGGCTGATCCATATTTCCACAAGCCACAGAAGATCAACAAGCTCATCAGAGCAGAGACGTTTTTTGAACTTCTATGTGTCGGTCAAATTAAACAAGGACCAAATTGTCCGATAATGTTACTCATGTTAGCAATTTTAAATGCCAGGAAGAATGTTTTACCTCAATAGACAACACTTTGCAGAAATTTTGGTCATTGGAAGAGTTGCCTTCGCCCAAAAAGGTAAAATCTGTCGAACAGCAGTTATGTGAGAGCCACTTTCTAGATAATTTAGAAATATTGCCGTCAGGTCGATTTCAAGTAAGACTGCCATTTAAATTAGATCGCGATCAGCTTGGTAACTCCTTCGAGGTTGCCAAGCGGCAGTTTTTGTCGCTTTAAAGACGGTTATCTCGAGATACCGAGCTTAAGCGTATGTATTTGGAATTAATGGAATAAGTATCGCTAGGTCATATGTCTGAAATAGGCAGTGAGATTTAAAGTCCTCCTCACTATTTCATTCCGCATCAGTATGTCTTAAGACCACAGAGCACATCAACCAAGCTACGCATTGTTTTCGATGCGTTTTGCCGTACGTCGTCTCAAGTTGCGTTGAATGAGCTTCTTATGGTTGGACCTACTATTCAAGAAGAGCTATATTCGACTCAAATTCGCATTGACGGTTGACATCAAAAAGATGTAAAGGCAGGTCATGGTGCATGAAGCAGACCGAAACTTCCAGCTCGTAGTGTGGAGAAAGAACCCATCAGACTCTTTGAGGTCCTTTAGATTAAACACTGTAACTTACGGCACTGCGCCTGCCCCTGGCTTGGCAATACGGTGTGTAACAAAGCTGAGTGAGATGAGCGAATCGTCACACCCAAAAGCTGATGATGTTATCAGGCACGACTTTTACGTTGATGATTTGCTAACTAGTGCCGCGTGCGTAGAGAACCTATAGACGATTAAGTTTGAAGTATCACGAATCCTTTTAAGCGTAGGTTTCGAATTAAACAAATGGTTTTCGAATTCTCCTGAGTTCTCCGCAACAAACGCAGCCAAGCCGATAACAATATCAGATTCTGACACAACCAAAACACTTGGCGTGTTGTGGTTGCCAAATGAAGACGTTTTCCAATTTAAGCTAAAAGATTCATTTATGGGTCTCCGAGCGACAAAACGGAACATTCTCTCGGTGGCGTCACGGTTATTTGACCCGCTTGGCCTGTTAAGCCCTCTGATCGGGCCCTCGTTCTTGAAAAACCCACGAGAATCCTGGCCGGTTAACCAGCATCTGATGACAGATGAGATGCGTACCTTAGAAGAACGTAAGACAGCTGTTGGACTGACAGCTATGGTAGACTGATCAGATCTCGGGGAAATTATCGATAGTTTTTCTTTGCATGCCAGGCTGCTGAGGGTTTTTGCTTATGTGTTCCGGTTTATTCAAAAATGTAAAAATAGAGCAGTGAAATTTGTGAACATCGCTACGGCACTCGAAAGAAAAGAAGCTTTTGAGAAAATGGTTGAAGTCGTTAAAAAAGTTGAACTTAAAGTTGACATAGATAGGGTTCAAAAGGGCACGCGTGTAAGTCATAGCGTCTCAATTGATTTATACATGAGTCAATTGGCCCTTATGAGCTTTCGGTCCCAACAGTCCCAGTTGCTTCGTCTGCGCCATCACTGATGGATTTTACATCTCCGCGTCCCCAGATAGTAGTCAGTAGTGAGGAAATCAACGCCATACCCATAGATGTTGTTCCTGCTGACCCAGTAGAAATTTCGGACTCGGCGAATGCTGGCAGTGTTGTTGCAAGTCAACATACTCTTGCTAGTATGTCTGCCGAGTCAAATGCTCTTTCAATTAGGGCTATAGCTCCTCCTGGAGTTACAGCTGCGGTTGATGTTAAGACCCTTGTAGGTGTCCCACCCAAAAAACAAATTTTTGTTTCTAGGCTTGCCCCTGATACTACATCTGACGATGTCAAGGCCTTTATTCAGGCGAAATATAAAGCCAATATTACTGTGGAAAAATTTAAATTTACGTATCTTCGGGAATTTTCCTCATTTAAAATAAGTGTTCCTGCCGATCATTTCAGCAAAATTTGTTGTAAAGAATTCTGGCCTGACCACTTAATTATAAAAGAATACACTGTGAAAAAGAAAAATCGGACTCCGGTTGCACTCCCCTCTGTAGTTGCTAGGTCTAATCCAGCTCCTATGGTCTCTGATAGCACAAAAAACTAAAATCCTCCCTCTCACTGGGCTATCAGAATGTAAGAGGTATTTGTAGTAAACTTAGTAATCTTTACCTAAATAGCATATCCTTTACTTTTAATGTCGTTGCCTTTTCTGAAACATGGTTAAGGCCCGACATCCTAAATTCTGAAATTCTTTCAAAAAAATGTTCCATTTATAGAAAAGATTGCACTCCTCGTCGTGGTGGGGGTGTACTTATTGCTGTTGATGCTGATGTATCTTCAGAAATAGTAATAGTAGATAGTTCTATAGATATTGAATTTGTTGCTGTCAAATTGAGCCTTCGTGGTGTTAGCCTTTTTATACCCTGATCCCATTAAAAATGGGAAAAAGGGGTATAATGGTTTTGTGCAAAAGTATGTAACAGGCATAAGGAAGCATCTCCGACCCCATAAAGTATATATATTCTTGATCAGTATCAATAGCCGAGTCGATATAGCCATGTCCGTCTGTCTGTCCGTCTGACCGTCTGTCCGTCTGTCCGTCCGTCTGTATGAACGCGTGTTTCTCAGAGACTACAAAAGCTAGAGACTTCATATTTGAAATATAAGTTCTCGTAGTGCCGGGTCAATACAAGTTTATCATTTTTTTTTCGATATCTCATCCCGTTCAAAAGTTATCGATAAATATCGATTTCAGACAAGTGTTTTTCGGGCATAACTTGAAAGTCACAAAAGCTAGACACTTTATATTTGAGTTTAAGTTACTGTACTGCCGGCTCTAAACAAACTTATCATTTTTTTTTCAATATCTCAATCCTTTCAAAAGTTATCGATAAATTAAGTTTCCAAAACAGTGTTTTTAAGGTATAGCTTAAAAGTTATAAGACGTAGAGTCACCAAATTTAGTACATATATTCTCCAATAGCATACAGAGGTTAAATGCATTTCACTTTTTGGATACCCCTCCCCGATCTCCAAGAAATCGAAAAATACGTATTTAAAGAGGTATGACCTTCGGATTTTACATAGTCTCACATTTATATGCCATCTTTGTGTCCTACAAATTTCATTACGATCGGACAATAAACAAAGAAGTTATTAACGATTCAATGTAACATAGTTTGGGGCCAAAGGAAGAAGAAGAAGCAAAGCAATTGTATGACGCGCGTAGCCAGCAGCTTTTGTTTGTATATGTGTGTGTGTGTTTTTATATGTATGAATGCAGATAAATAACTTCAATGAATGTAAGACCTTGGATCAGGGTATATCCTAGTCGGGCACTCTCGACTAGAGCACTCTTACTTGTTATTACTTGTTCTAATATTCCCCCTTCTGCAGACAATTCTGTATATTCTTCGCATTTTTCTGCATAACACTCTATATCATCTATGCTTTCTGATCGTGATTTTCATGCTGTTCTTGGTGATTTCAATATTGCTGGGACGATTGGGATTCCTAATGTAGACTCCAATGTATTGACTCCCACGACCCAACATGATTTTCTTGATTATTTATTTGCGATGTCATTGTGTCAAATTAATGCTATCCCAAATTCTCAGAATAAAATGCTTGATCTTATTTTCGTTTTGGATCCCTCCCTCGTATCTGTCTCCCGTATTGAACCTATATCCCATCCTGAAGATCATTATCACCCAGCTTTGGAAGTGTTGATGGATTTACCTATCCGGGGGATGAGCCCACGTACTCCACCTCCAGAGCGAGTTCGTCAATTTCGGAACACCGATTTTATTAAACTTACTCAGCTCATATCCCAAACTGACTGGTCCCAGCTTTACACGTGTAGGGACTTGGACAGTGCAATCACGATTTTTTACTCAACTTTAAATTCATTATTTGATTTATGTGTCCCGGTTTAAAATTCAAGTAGTTCTAACAAACCAATTTGGAAATTAACTGGCATGAAAAGAAAACTGGCTCTTTCTTGAATTTCTCTAAGTACTTGATTGCTCGATCCAATTTCTCTGTCCTGAATAACCAATGCTACCAGGATTTCCTTAGAAGTTGCAGGTTACAGTTTCAGCGGGATCCTAAACAGTTTTATAACTTCGTTAATGCGAAGCGTAAATCATCAACACTTCCATCAACCGTATTTTTTGAAAAAACGACAGCTAACTCAGATCAGGCCATCGCCGATTTATTTGCTGAATTTTTTCAAACAACTTATAGTTCACCAAATGTTCAATTGGTTTCGCCATATCCTTATAATGTAAATGTCTCTAAATGCATATTTGGACCTTTGATAACGGAAAGCTCGCTACTAAGTGATCTTAAGGCCATTAAGCCAGTATTCTTACCGGGACCTGATGGAGAACCAGACTGCGTGCTTAGGTACTGTGCCGAAGGTCTTTTGAGGTCATTATATAAGCTATTTAATCTGTCTGTGGAGTTGTGCTTTTTTACCGTCATGTGGAAACAGTCATTTATTATTCCTCTCCATAAAAAAAAGTCAAACGTTCAAAACTATAGAGGTATTTCTAAGTTGTCTGCTATTCCTAAGATTTTTGAGAAATTAATAACTTCTCAACTACAACATCTTTGTATCTTTTGTTATGAAGGGGTTTCAAAATAAAATGCAAACAGATGTTATTTACACCGATTTCAGTAAGGCTTTTGATTCCGTTAATCATTCTCTTTTACTTCATAAACTTCATCTTCTGGGATTTCCAAAAAACTTAATTCTTTGGATCTCCAATTATCTAAGTTTAAGATCCCAAAAAGTCTTTTTTAAAGGACTTGTCTCTAAATCTGTTCAGGTCACGTCCGGAGTACCACAAGGAAGTCACCTTGGTTCCTTGTTATTTACATTGTTCATTAATGACCTTCCTTCGGTGATAACACACTCTCTGGTGCTAATGTATGCCGATGATGTTAGACTTTGTTTTTCGTCTACTGACTTTCTATCTGGTAAAAGGTTGCAAACTGATCTAGACAGCTTTCAAACCTGGTGTCGGGTAAATTTATTAAATTTAAATTGTGGTAAATTCAACGTTATGTCTTTTTATAGGCGAATGCCCTTTTTAAATAATTATGTTCTTAATGGAAAACCACTTGAACGAATTGAGTCGGTTAATGATTTGGGTATCCTTTTGACAAGCATATTTCTTCTGCTGCTAATCGAGCCTTTGGTGTCTTGGGTTTCATTAAACGTTAGTCGAAAGAATTTGATGATCCCTACGTTACTAAGACACTTTATACTTCACTTGTTCGCCCCATTCTTGAGTATGGGTCTTGTATATGGTGTCCACAGTACAAAGTTCATCAGGATAGAATAGAATTTGAGCAAAAACAATTTCTACTCTTTGCCCTCCGGTGTCTTCACTGGAATCCTAATACTCGCTTGCCTCCTTACTGTAGTAGACTTTTACTAATAAATCTTCCCTCTCTTTCTGATCGTAGAACCATGCTTGGTGTAATCTTCTTATACAAACTAATTAAAGGTGAAATTGATTCATCCGAATTAATTAACCAAATTAGTTTTGCTGTTCCGATCAGAAGTACTAGGAGCTTTTTCCCGATTTCTCTGCAACCTTGTAATACTAACTATGCAGTTCATAACCCTTTTCGGATCTTATGCTCAAGCCTGCTGCTTACGGCGGAAGAGCTGCAGACGACGCTGGTCGCCGTGGAATCGGTGTTAAACTCCAGGAAGATAGGAGCCGACAGCGAGGACCCGAACGACGGCGAGGCACTAACTCCAGGCCACCTGCTCGTGGGAGCCCCTTGACAGTGCTGCCAGCAGAGGGGACCCCGGACCTGCTTAAATCGATGGCGAGCTGTCTCGTTGCTCAATCAACAGTTCTGGCGGTGATGGTCGAGGGAGTATATCCTGGGCCTCCAAATGCGGAACAAGTGGCACCATCGCCTGCCAGACGTCGCCGTTGGAGAGCTGGTGGTCGTCGCCAAGGACAATCTGCCACCCCAGCAGTGGCTGATCGGCAGAGTAACGGCAGTGCAGGCAGGAGGGGACGGCTTCGTTCGGGTCGTCGAGATAAGGACGGCCAGTGGTGGACATTTTAGGGCCCATACATAAACTGGCATGACTGCCGGTGTGATGAAGCCCACAGCGCTTCATGGGGGCCGGTGTTGGCGCATTTCAGCGCATCGTTATTATACCCTGATCCCATTAAAAATGGGAAAAAGTTTATAATGGTTTTGTGCAAAAGTATGTTACAGGCATAAGGAAGCATCTCCGACCCCATAAAGTATATATATTCTTGATCAGTATCAAAAGCCGAGTCGATATAGCCATGTCCGTCTGTCCGTCTGACCGTCTGTCCGTCTATCCGTCTATCCGTCTGTATGAACGCGTGTTTCTCAGAGACTACAAAAGCTGGAGACTTCATATTTAAAATATAAGTTTTCGTAGCGGCGGGACGATACAAGTTTATCATTTTTTTTCGATATCTCGTCCCGTTCAAAAGTTATCGATAAATTTTGATTCCAGTCAAGTGTTTTTCGTGCATAACTTGAAAGTCATAAAAGCTAGCAACTTTATATTTATGTTCAAGTTACTAAACTGCTGGTTTGACACTAACTTATCAATTTTTTTTCGATATCTCAATCCTTTCAAAAGTTATCGATAAATTAAGATTCCAGAACAGTGTTTTTAAGGTATAGCTTAAAAGTTATAAGACGTAGAGTCACCAAATTTGGTACATATACTCTCCAATAGCATACAAAGGCTAAATGCGTTTCACTTTTTGGATACCCTTCCCCGATCTCCAAGAAATCAAAAAATACGTATTTTAAGAGGTATGACCTTCGGATTTTACATAGGCTCACATTTGTATGCCATCTTTGTGTCCTACAAATTTCATTACGATCGGACAATAAACAAAAAAGTAATTAACGATTCAATGTAACATAGTTTGGGGCCAAAGGAAGAAGAAGAAGCAAAGCAAATGTATGACGCGCGTAGCCAGCAGCTTTTGTTTGTATATGTGTGTGTGTTTCTATGTATGAATGCAGATAAATTACTTCAATGAATGTAAGACCTTGGATCAGGGTATATCCTAGTCGGGCACTCTCGACTAGAGCAGTTTGAAGCTTTTATGACTTTCAAGTTATGCCCGAAAAACACTTGTCTGAAATGAACATTTATCGACAACTTTTGAACGGGACAAGATATTGAGAAAAAAATGATAAACCAGTATTGACCCGGCACTACGAATATATTTTAAATATGAAGTCTGTAGCTTTTGTAGTCTCATACAGACGGACGGACAGACAGACGGACATGGCTATATCGACTCGGCTATTGATACTGATCAAGAATATATATACTTTATGGGGTCGGAGATGCTTTCTTATGCCTGTTACATACTTTTGCACAAAACCATTATACCCTTTTTCCCCATTTTTAATGGGATCAGGGTATAACAAGTAAGAGCGCTTTAGTCGCTCATAATTCTCATAATTCATAATTCTTTATCTGCATTCATACATTGAAACACACACACACACATACAAACACAAGCCGCGTAATATCTCATAATTTCCCTTGAACAGTCCCATATCCATGAATAGTCCAAATGCCTCCTGTAAGTGTATAGAGTGGGTTGTGTGGAAATGCTGTCTTTAATCCTCTGCAGTCACACTGAAATGCTGTATCCTTTCATTGCTAAATCCCCCCATTTTGTAAAGTGCCTACTAAATCACAAAACTCTTCAGTAATTAACAATAAAAATTCACTTTCACTTTCTGAGCTTCTCCACAGCTCCAATAACTTTTGATTTAGTAGAGAAATTATTATTATATCGTTCCCACGAATTTTAGCGGCATGTTTGTTCTTTTAAAGTCAAAACAAGACTATGACTCTCCACAGGAATGGTGGCATATTTGTACAAATTTAGGGCAGTGCCCAATTTTGTTAACTTAATCAGGTACAAGCAAGTGGTGATATTTAATTCGAACCAACCTAGAAGTCAAAAAATAAATACGGCGAAAAACATTATACAAAAAGCACTTGCGATAAGTGACGAAGTACACAGACCGGACATATATATAAAATTAAAAACGTTATTTTTAAAAAATAACTTTCCTGAAAAACTTATTGACAATCTTATAACAGACACAACAAACCAAAAAGAAAACATAGACAAAATAAAGGAAAAAGAGATACAGGAAAAACAATATATTAGCATACCATATGTAAATAATTTAACAAACCGACAAACAATAACAAAAATAATACCAGACGAACACTCCAAACATTTAATGTACGCGTACAAAGCACACACAAACATAAGAAACCTGTTCACGAACACAAAAGACAAGATTGCAAAAGAAAAACAACAACACGTCATATATGAGATCAAGTGCAGTGGGAAAGAAGGGGAAAGATGCAACGGAGTATACATAGGAACAACAAAACGGGCGTTAGGTACAAGAATTGCCGAGCACAGAGGTGACGCCAACAAAGGGAAAATGACAACAGCGCTTGCACAACACATAACAACAACAGGTCACACAGCTGACTTTGACAACACCAAAGTATTAGACATTGAGAGGAGAGAGCGAACGAGATCGACGTTAGAGCAGAGCCGGCCAGCTAGAGCAGAGCCGGCCAGCTAGAGCCCCCGGGGGCCGAACCACACTCGTGTTTTTACACAGACACAAGCCGAAGTCATGGCTGCGCGAATCGTTTTGAGCAAGCCATTTACTCAGTGGCGTGTCAGCATTCATAGAAGCAAGACCACGCCGCTTGATATATTGACTGTACTGCGACAAATTGCGCGCATAAACATGCAAGCACAAATTAAACTCCATGTTCTGCACAACATACATATGCGAGTCAACATTTTCCACAATGGCAGCCATAAAAAATAAGCAACGCAACTCGTTGACTGACATTCATTTAGAATCGTTGCTTTTAATAAAGCCATATCCCCAAAAAATTGAATTAGATGAAGTCATATATTACCACAATTTAAAAAAATAATTTACCATACTTAATACAGACACCAATAACCACAATTAAAAACATATAAAAGCCAAACTATTCAGCAACTTGGTTGCTCTTTCGCGCACTGTAATTTGCACCAACACAATCACATATTTTTCTCCTCTCCATTTGGCCGGCCCTGCGTTAGAGAGCCTTAGAATACAACAACAAGGGGAGAACACAGTTGACCACAAAGAAGATATTGAGAAGACGAATTTAATTTACGCGGCAGCAATAGCAGTGAACAAACATAAATTAACACAACAAGTAAAAAGTTACAATAAGAACATATCGAAGCAGTTAAGATGTAGTAACTATGACGACACTGTAGGAAAAAACTAGCTGCAATAATTATTTATGTATGTATGTTTACTGGTAAAACTAAATGTTTGTAATATTAATTATATATGTATAACTGTATGTGTGTATTTGAAAACAGACTCCCTGAAGCAGGCACAATAAGATGCCGAAACGCGTAGGAGGACAAATTTTAATAATGATAAAATAAAATGGAATTATTAAAATGAACCACAACGGCCTAATAAACTCGCAGAAAATACACAGAAATATTTTTCACCCAATGAAAATCCACTGCAAAGGGAAAGGGTAAACATTTTTCAGGTTCCCACCATTACCTGCATTACCCAAAAAACAATTACCTTGGTCAATTTTACATCCCATTATAATTTTATGGAAAAGGTGACCTTTATTTCACTAAAAACGGCTAAAAATGTTACGCAGAAACACAAGCGCAAAAGTTTTTCAGCAGCCGCTGTACCTGATTTGTGTCCTTTTTGTACCAGCTGCAGCGTGTTTTTGGTGCTATGTTGCTGCAGTTTTCTGCTCATAAAAACCGACAGGTAGGCAAGTTCTGGCAGCCAATATTGGTAAATATAGGTTCAGAAATCAATATCGAATCAATCTTTTTTCTTTCTATTCTACCAATGTTGCGTAAAGGGTATAAATATAACGATTTTGCAATTCAGGTACAGGAGACACAACGGAAATCAGAATAAACTGAACTTTGTTTACTTTTATTAGACATTGACGTACCTTTCGGCAGGGACTAAAACCAGAGACTTAATAGCCATTGGTTGCCAAGTTTACCTGCAAATCAATCAAAAAGATTGTATTTTTCTAAGAAAACGTAACTCGTTGCAGTCTGAAAAAATGTTTGCAGTTTCTGACGGCATGGACATTTCTCTATCATATAAATTTCATTTTTTTCTAAACGCTTTCATCTAATCATCTAGCGAATAGTGTCTTCAGCCAATCACGCACAGGAGAGTGCTGAAGTCATCGAAAAGATAAAAAGCAACGAAGAATTCCTGCTACATCTACTCCAGAACCATACTTCCATCATCGATTCCACATTTTATGTTGACAAAAAAAGCAATTCTGCAACTGCAACAAAAACAACGGCGCCCTCTTAACACACACATAGGTACGTGGTACTCACAGTTAAACTGATACTACTAGCAGCAAGTATTAAAAGCATGCAGTGAAAAATATTATACGTACTAACCGGCATCCACCATCACAAAATTAGCCCAATATTAATCTGTCCAGAACAATTCAGAGATCAAATAGCTCAAATATATGATTATTTACCACTCGATCAAATGTTGCCCGTCACTACAACCATTGTGATTTAATTTAAATCATTTAACTGCACAGAATCAGGCGAGCCACCACTACTACACACGTCACTTTTAGGGTGACACTGTCTCTAGCATCAACGTCACAGCTAGAAGTCTTCAACATCGTGCACGATTCGCTGTGCGATTCAACAAGTTGGATCCTATGTTAGCTGATAACGCCAGTTATAGCAGCTAACAAGGACAGGGATCAGTTTTTGATCCTCACTCCAGATAATCTTCGACGATGCTTCATACATGAATAAAATCGCTGCGAGTTCCAGCTGTTTAACAACAAAGCAATTGCTTTGTGCCAAGCAGCTCACACATCGCAACACATTTGGATCTTTCCAAAACAAGCTGCAATGGAAATTCAGGCGGTTTCGTCAACTATACATCTTGAAAGAACTTGCCTCTTATAACTTTCCACCGGATACAACGCACGCAATACCGAAAATAGCTTCAGCACCTTTGGCACAACAATCAGCGAAGTCAAAGCAAAATACGTTCGTTTCGGCAACATCAGTCAGCCCTTACGATCAGTCTTAACAGACGTGTAAGAACCAAATATGCAGCGTACAGATCAAAAATATAATTAGCTTGACGGTCTGCAACAGGATTTGGCGGCAATCAACTCCTCTTCAACGGCTGGAAGAATATTAAGTCGCTGCAAGTTAATTGTTATAAACATACTGCACATTTGATACAATTAAGTAATAACATCAAAATCACACATTTTAAGGAAGGGCAAAACACAGTTAGTCAATACGTTTAGCAGGGGAGATTTCTGTTTGAACTACTCAATGGGCAAACAGCTAGTGCATTTGATGATCATTGATATGGCCCAATTTTAGCACACAATTCGCAAATATGAAAAATCAATAAGATTACTAATTAAGCTGCAGACCCAATATCTAAATCTAATCACCTATTGTTATCTTTAAATAGTCATCTATATATATAAAACGCAGGGCCTACTCCATAGAGAGCTGAAATTTTCAAAGTAGTTTTCTCTTAGTCTGAAAGTGCGTACTAAGAAGCGATTTTTATCTTGAAAACCCGATAGGGCAAGGGAGTAAAGAAATTAATGCCCCTTGGTGGAACGACAGCCTCGATTGGCTACGCCTCGCCATCCGTTGTCTCTTGAACAGAGCAAAGAGCGCCGGCTCATGGGACATCTGCAGTCAGCGCCTGACCTCCTTCAACATGGAGATCAGAAAGGCCAAAGGCTTACAAATCGCCAGGCCTGGATGGAATAATACCAGCATTTCTTCAACAAGAGCAGGATAGACTCCTACCCATGCAGAGGAAATCCATGGAAAGCAGCCTAGCACTCGGTCATATTTGAAGTGCATGGAGAAGAGCGACGGTGGTCTTCATCCCCAAGGCAGGGAAGAAAGACATCAATGACTCCAAGTCCTTCAGACTCAATAGCTTGACATCGGTCGGAAAACGTTGGACTACCAAATTAAAACCACATTGCTGATATTAGGGCCGCTGCAAGCAACGCACATGGCAGTTCGTGCGTTAATAGACATAGAAGGCGCCCTTGGCAATACATCGCAATATGTTGTCAAAGCTGTCCTTAATAGGAGGGGCCTAGACAAGACAACCAGCAATTGGATACCCTTTCTGATAAGGTCTAGACAAGCCACAGCAACAGTACATGAAGATACTGTTACAGTCATGACCAAGAAACGATTTTAGAGGTATGACCTTCGGATTTTACATAGTTGCACATTTATATGCCATCTTTGTGTCCTACAAATTTCATTACGATCGGACAGTAAACAAAGAAGTTATTTACGATTCAATGTAACATAGTTTGGGGCTAATAGAAGAAATAGAAGCAAAGCAATTGCATGACGAGCGGTGGCAGTAGCTTGTGTTTGTATGTGTGTGTGCGTGTGTGTATGTCTCTATGTATGAATGCAGATAAAAAATTATGAATGTAAGAACTGGGTTCAGGGTATATCCTAGTCGGGCACTCTCGACTAGAGCACTCTTACTTGTTTAACTGAATCAGGTACAAAGTGGTGATATATTTTTCACCAAATGAAAATCCACTGCAAAGGGAGAGGGTAAAAATGTTGTCGTTACCCAAAAAATACATACCTTGATAAATTTTACATCTTATTATATTTTTATGGAAACGTCACAGGTATATTTCACTAAAAAAGGCTGAAAATGTTACGCAGAAACACAAGCGCACAAGTGCTTCAGCAGCCGCTTTGTTTTTTTTTTGGTGCTATGTTGCTGTAGTTTTTTGCTCATAAAAACCGACAAGTAGGCAAGTTCTGGCAGCCAATGTTGGTAAATCGAATCAGTTTTTGTATATATTACCTGTAACAACGTGCCACTTTTTTTATACCCTGATCCCATTAAAAATGAGAAAAAAGGGAGACTACAAAAGCTAGGAACTTCGCATCTAAAATATAAGTTTCCGTAGTGCAGGGAAAAAACCAGTTTATCATTTTTCTATGTTCGAATGCTGGTAAGGAATTATGAATGTAAGAACTGGGTGCAGGGTATCTCCTAGTCGGGCACTCTCGACTAGAGCACTGTTACTTGTTTTTAAATTGATACGTAAATACGTATTTTTCGATTTATAGAAGATTGGAGAAAGTTATCAAAAAAAAAAAAAAAGATTTTGTACTTTTGTATGCTATACGAGAATATATATTGTGAATATGGTGCCTCTAGCTTTTATAGCTTTCAAGTTATACCCAAAAAAAACACTGGTCTGGAATCGAAATTTATCGATAACTTTTGAACGGGTTGAGATATCGAAAAAAAAGTTGAACTTGTATTGACCCGGCACTAGAAGAACCTATATTCTAAATATGAAGTCTCTAGCTTTTGTAGTCTCCGAGAACAGCGCGTTCATACAGACGGACAGCCAGACGGACATGGGTAGATCGACTCGACTATTGATAGCGATCAATAATATATATATACTTTATGGGGTCGGAGATGCTTCCTTATGCCGGTTACATACTTTTTTTCCCATTTTTAATGGGGTCAGGGTTTAATTATCCGACGACAATTTAATTTTCCCATACAACCCACCATATTCTTCCCAGGGGGGTGCATTTTCCACAAAATTGATACACATTTCTTAATCAATTTTTATAATGTTCTTTGAAGATAAGTTTGCACCCGATCCAATAAAAAATCAAAAAGTTGCATACAACTGTTTTCCCGCCGTTTTCAAAAATTTGGGGGGGGGGGGGTATTTTGGAAAATTTTCTGTTGTAAATATTTTGTTATGTAGAGCTTTGAAAATCAATTTGAAGTTAATCGGACGAAACTTTAATTTTCACCACCATTTTCCTCCAAGGGAGCTGCATTTTTCAACAAATTTATATACAGTTCTTAATGAACTTTTATCTTTGATCTTTGAATTGCCATTGCTTTGCTTCTTCTTCTTCCATTTTCCCCACACTATGTTTGATTGAATCGTAAATCACTTATTTGTTTATTGTCCGACTGTAATGAAATTTGAAGGACATAAATGTTAGATATGTATAATGCGAAGGTCATACCTCTAAAAATACATATTTTTCGATTTCTAGGAGATTTGGGCGACATATCCAAAAAGCTAAATATTTTTTAATCCTGTATGCAATAGAAAAGTATACATACCAAATTAAAAGCTTCTACCTTTTTTGACTTTTAAGCTTTACCTAAAAAACACAAATGTGGAATTTTAATTTATCGATAACTTTTAAACAGTTCGAGATATCGATATCGTCCCGCCACTACGAGAACTTATATTTCAAATATGAAGTCTCTAGCTTTTGTAGTCTCTGAGAAACGTGCGTTCATACAGACGGACGGACAGACGGACAGACAAACGGTCATGGCTAGATCGACTCGGCTATTGATAGTGATCAAGAATATATATACTTTATGGGGTCGGAGATGCTTCCTTATGCCTGTAACATACTTTTGCACAAAACCATTATAAACTTTTTCCCATTTTTTATGGGATCAGGGTATAAAAATACAAAATTTCGACTAGACAACCAGACTTTTTACACTTCTTGTACATTCGTAATTTAGTATTTTTTAGGTTTACTAGACGCGGAGTAAATCAAATAGGGTAACTTTAATTTCTTAGGGGATAAACTAAAAGCACATCACTTTTAAAGAAGGGAAAAATGGTATTATAGAAAGCATCAGTGGCTGAATTAATATCCTGAAAGGCATCAAGAAGTGACCAATCCAGCTGGGATAGTGCAAGGTTTAAGGAATTAAATTCAGCCTTCTTAAAGCAATAGATAGTCGAAGGCTGTGTGAAAGTATTAAGAGAACAAGAAGAAGGCAACTGATCATCGATTTCTAAAGTGGGATGGTAAGGATCTTCAGGGACAGTCAATGGTAGTAGAGAAAACAAGATCTAAAAGTCTACCCATACTTTAAAAAATAGCGTTAGCCTGACCCAAAGATTCTTCGGACATATCATCAACGAAATTAGGTTGAACAGATGGAAGCATCAGGTTAGAGTCATCTGAAGGTGGCCAGGAAATATTCGGGATATTAAAATCACCTAAGACAATTAGACGATCAGAACCATTTAATAGAGATGAAATAAATTGAGCATGAGCAACATGATGCATGTAAGTTGAGAACTCAGAAGACGGAGGGATATAAGAGCATGATACAAACAAGTTAATAGAGGACAGACAAAGCTTAACAACAATTATCTCAATGTTGTGTTGTGAGTCATATGAAATGAGTTGAGATGGCAGGTCTGAACGAACAGCAACAAGAACACCGCCAACACAACCACGGCGAAGCGGACAATCTAATATACATATATATGAAAAATTATCGATTAAATTTCAGAATTAGAGATTGATGGATTAAGCCATGTTTCAGAAAAAGCAATAATATCCACCTCAAACGATGCACTATCGGTGTATAGCTTGTGTAGCTTGCTGCACAAACCACGCACATTCTGGAAGCTTATTTTCAGTTGGAGAGGAGTACTTAGTTTTTTGAGGCAGACGATAAATCGGACTGGGATGGGGCTGGTAGAATACCGACACGAGGTTTAGGGTTAGAAGGACGATTAGTAAAAATACGAGATATCGTCTGTTCAGTCCAGAAAGACGGATCTAGTAATTTTTGGACAAATTTATCAGGAATAAAGATTTTGAAAGGAGATATTTCATTTGACCTTGAAATTATATTTAGTAACAACAAGCTTAGAAGAATTATGTACATCAAGTTTAGAACGGATATACTCCTTTACCATATTTTCCGTAGCCGATGCCATAAGACGTGATACAAATACCGATTTTAACGGGGCTACAGCGGTAAAAACAGAGGGAGATTTAGAAGAATTCTTTGGAATGGATTTGTTATTGTTATTTTGATTTTTTTATCCAAGCGACAATACTCTTACGTAGTCGGTGTCGGTGAAAATAATTAGAAATATGATAAGTCAAAGGGTTAAATGATTCTGTTCAATAAATAAATTAAATAAAAAAAAAGAAATCGAGTTGACTTTTTATGAAAAGTAATAAGAAAAGCGACCAATCGTCCACACAAAAGGCGCTATTAGTGGTTTAAGAAAAGACTTTTTTTCAAATTTATCGATATACAACCAAAAATTTGTTTCTATAAAAGAGTTGTCAAAAATAATGAGTTTTTTCATATATTAACAAATGTTTATTTTTATTGTATATATTCGTTTTATATATTATGCTAAGATTTACTTAAAATTAAGCTCGTTCTGCATCATTTCTGGATTATAATTTTAGTTTCTTTTTTGAGAAACCAACAATAGTCGCCCATCATTGCTTCATTCCAAGCCCCTTGATAGCAACGTTGTATGGTTTTTAGTTGCTGATGAAATCGCTCACCATGCTAATCATTTTTTGAGATAACTCGACCAATTTAGTTCAAATTTTTCACATTTTCCAATTTATAGGCCTATACATAACCAATTCAAAATTTTCTATAGAAAGACTTGTTCGTAAACTGACAATTCAAGAGTTTTACATTTGAATTATAGTTTGCTATTTATTATAGTATACGATAAGAAAATAAAGTTTATAGTTAAATATTAGAAGCAAAGTGCTCCTTTACAAAGTAATGCTAAAGCCAATCTGGACATATGGCATTCAGCTATGGGGTACTGCCTCCAACTCCAATATTGAGATACTGCAAATGTTTCAAAACAAGCTTCTGTGCAGGATAGCTGGTGTCCCATACTATGTAAGGAATACAACACTCCATCAAGACCTCGGTGTACCCACCATTTCCAGCGAAGTTCTCCGATACAGCGAGAAGCACATTGAGCGACTCCACCACCATGAGAATGTGCTCGCCAAATGTCTGTTGGACAACAGCGTCGTTCATCGCCGACTGAGGCAGATTGTAAATAAAACATAACTAAAAAATGTTTATTTTCACGTTATATTGTCATATTTTCTTCAAAATAGTCGTCAATATTGGGAATGTCTAAAAGGCTTAACATTTGTGGACTATAACTGTTAGATTACAATTCTTTACTTGTTCTCACGTGTCATAAAGATGCAATTAGAGGATCCGAAGACGCCACCAATATATTAAATAGATCCACATTCTGTCTTTTCCTCGAAATTTTGCACGTGTTCGAATATATTTTTTTTATATTCCTTCGTTTTTCGCTTCTTAGGCTTCCTCGGACAATTCACCGATTGGCAAGCATTGATATTCGATCAGATCTTTCCCATGTGCAAAAATTGTATCAATAACCGAGTCGATATAGCCATGTCCGTCTGTCCGTCTGTATGAACGCGTGTTTCTCAGAGACTACAAAAGCTAGAGACTTCATATTTGAAATATAAGATTTCGTAGTGGCGGGACGATAAAAGTTTATCATTTTTTTTTTCGATTTCTCGTCCCGTTCAAAAGTAATCGATACATTTCGATTCCAGCCAAGTGTTTTTCGGGCATTACTTGAAAGTCATAAAAGCTTGAAACTTTATATTTCAGTTTAAGGTACTGTACTGCCGGCTCGATACAAACTCATTATTTTTCGATATCTCAATCCTTTCAAAAGTTGGCGTTGCAAATAATATTTTGATTGCGCGCCTCCTTCTTCTTCGGCACAAACTTCACAAACTGGACATATAGTCCTATTCTGATTTTATGGAAGCCAACTAAAACGACTGGAAGCCACAGCGAACGGCAAACAAAAACCGCTTCCTGCCTGCTCGCTTATCGAGGCAAGTAGGAGGAGCGCATACTGGTCAAGGAGAAGTCCAGATAGTGCAGCTTCTGTTTCGAAAGGCAACAGGCACGAGAGCTGCGTCATCAATTGCCATCATGCGCACACCTTTAGCGTTTGCAGCTTGCCACAACAACAATTACATGTCGCCGAAATAAGCCACCCAAACTGCACACATTTGTACTTTGAAAATTTATAAATTTAAAAATGCAATGCCCCTCGGCATAAATCCATAAAATAATCTTGATGCTGTTTCCAAAGATACATTATTAATTTTCGAATTACTTAAAATTGTCGTTAATTTCCAATCTAAAATACCAGTTAATTATATTTTGATTTTAAAAGATGGGCAAAACAAACTAATAGCAAATACAGTGCAACAAAAACAACACATGAAAAAATGCTGAAATCTTTATAAAATCAAAAGATTTTGGCTAGCTAAAACAACAAAGAATATCAATAATTTAAAATAATGCAGTGCTAAATTCGGTCTATTACGCCATAATCATTTTCTGGTTTGGTTGAAAATGATTGATATAATTAACAATTCCTACAAGTGCATGCCACAATTAAATAGGTACATACATCTCTAGTTCATCGAAGGCCTTCGACGGATATAACAAATGGGTGAGTGCTAACTTTATTTCTTATTTTGATTATTTTCACCAAATCTTCAACTGAAATCAAACGAGTGCATATGTACAGTTTTGAGCAAGCTTTTAAGCCGATTATTAGTGCACACTTTAAGAAAACTTTTAAGCCGATCGTGAGTGTAAGCTTTAAGTGAGTTATTTTAATGCTGAGCGCAACGATGCGCATATCATTTAATCTCAGAAGTGTTTTCGTTTCTTTATTTTGACTATGCACTAACGCACGTAACGTAATCATAAAATTCGTTTTTTTTTATATACGCATTACGCACTAATAACGAAAAGCTGCGCTTGCGTGTTTTTATTCTGAATATGTTGGGAGCTTAATCCAAGCTTTGATTTGTTCTGATTTCTAGCTTTCGGTCATGCATCTCTAGACTGAAACATATTTTGCTTATGCACACTGTCACGATAATGATTTATTTGCCATTAAAATATTAAAAATCATAATATTACGGATCATTCTAATATCTTTTGCTTTTAATTAAATATATAATATGCTATAATGTTTGATGTGTAATTAAAATCTATATTTAAACTTATAACACATTTCAGCACCTTTATTAAATTATGCGATGCTAAACTATTTGTAAACTTGCATAAAATTTAAGAAAAAACAAGTAAGAGTGCTCTAGTCGAGAGTGCCCGACTAGGATATACCCTGATCCAAGTTCTGACATTCATTCAAGTTATTTATCTGCATTCATACATAGAAACACACACACATATACAAACAAAAGCTGCTGGCTACGCGCGTCATACATTTGCTTTGCTTCTTCTTCTTCCTTTGGCCCCAAACTATGTTACATTGAATCGTTAATAATTTCTTTGCTTATTGTCCGATCGTATTGAAATTTGTAGGACACAAAGATGGCATATAAATGTGAGACTATGTAAAATCCGAAGGTCATACCTCTTAAAATACGTATTTTTCGATTTCTTGGAGATCGGGGAGGGGTATCCAAAAAGTGAAATGCATTTAACCTCTGTATGCTATTAGAGAGTATATGTACCAAATTTGATGACTCTACGTTTTATAAAATTTAAGCTATACCTTAAAAACACTGCTTTGGAAACTTAATTTATCGATAACTTTTAAAAGGATTGAAAGTACCGTAACTTAAACCTGAATAAAAAGTTTCTAGCTTTTATGACTTTCAAGTTATGACTGAAAAACACTTGTCTGAAATCGATATTTATCGATAACTTTTGAACGGGACGAGATGTCGAAAAAAAATGATAAACTTGTATCGTCCCGCCACTACAAGAACTTATATTTCAAATATGAAGTCTCTAGCTTTTGTAGTCTCTGAGAAACACGCGTTCATACAGACGGACAGACGGTCAGAAGGACAGACGGACAGACGGACATGGCTATATCGACTCGGCTTTTGATACTGATCAAGAATATATATACTTTATGAGGTCGGAGATGCTTCCTTATGCCTGTTACATACTTTTGCACAAAATCATAATACCCCTTTTTCCCATATTTAATGGGATCAGGGTATAAAAATAATGAATATAAATATTAGTTTTGATAACATGGTTTTGAATATATTGAATATAAACATGGATTATTAAATATCTAACATTTTCCTAAAAGGTAGAGGTAGGGGCAAATAGAGCTATAATGAATTAGGGATTTTCCAAATTTATACTTTGTATAATGTAGGCGTTGCGGAGCCGAGTCCAAAGACCCCCACAGGCTGATTGCAAGCTGTGCCAGCAAGTCCACCCGGACGAATCCCGCGACCATATAGTCAACTACTATTACCGTCATTACAAATTTTGGCGCCCAAATCGTGGGGCTGGCTTAAACACAGGCAGTGAGTTAGTCAGTTCTAAATCTTCTTACGAGATCCTTTTCTATCATCTTTTTTTTAAATCCTGTTGCTTAACTTTGTTTTTAATCCGAATTGCACAGATGCTTAAGCTTAGCTGGAATAATGATGTCTGTCAAAGATCAACCACAAGTTTAAATATTTACTTTAGTTCCGGGTCAACAATTTCGAGTAATTGGAATATTCGTATAAATAAATTCAAGGGTGCTATATGAGCATCTTATCGACTGTTTAGACTATGGCTTTGGCATGGGTCCAAAGGTCATCTGATAGATAGATTTGAGCAATGAGCGGTACATGCCCAGTGCATTGCGTTTATATATGATTTCTTTTGAAATGGTGTTTAGTTTTGTTAACGCTTGTGATAGGCGCGAATAAGTTCAATTGGCAATGACTGATGGAATTTGATCTGATAGATGGTTTTCTTTTGATTAACCTCAGCACCAGTGTCAACGGTTTCTACTTCGTAAGGCTGTATCTTGACCGATAACGATTCCCTTTCTAAATTTTTTCTCCATTCACGTAAAAGTGCTTTCTTTTAATGACTGAATGAGACTTTAGCAGTAAGCTGGAACTGCGTACGTTTCGATGGATGATCAATTCGTCGACCACTTAAGCGTTAATTTCTCACTGGCGTTTAATATATAGTGAACAGCATAATACAGGGAATATTTCTGAGGCTAAAGATGCAGTGCGCAAGTATTGTGTCATTGAATTAGTACTCCCTTCTGATTTGCATAGCTTACACTATATATTTCTTTATTTCTATTTGCCCTGACCTACTGGATAGGAAAATAATTAACAATTTCGATTAAAAAAAAAAAAAATATTAAATTAAAATTAATTAATTAATTACTTGAAACTTGTAACATTAGAATAAGGCATTATCCCAAAATGGCTACCATACGTAGTCCAGAAGGCATAACCGATCTTGAGCTTAGTGACAAGTGTTCGATTTGTCATGAGCCAATGACTGAATCTCAAGAAATGGCTATAGCTAGGTGTGGGCATACTTTTCACTCTAGATGTATCATACAATACCTAGGCACAAAAAAATAATGCTATATCTGCAAATCCGTATGTAACGAGCGCGATCTTCGGCCAATTGCACGGCAAGTTGCTAATGAGGCACCCCTTAGTAATGGAGCAATTCCAAAAAGTCATAATACCCGAAATAGGTCCAATGCACTTTCACTACACCAATCTCAAGAACGAACTGCACAGGAGGGCGATAATTTTGTTTGCTTAAATAGTGCTCCAGGAGCAGCAAAGCCAGCACGACGAGGTAGGGCTCGAGCTGCGCTTGCTTTGCGAGTTACTAGAGGGCAACACCAAGTCTCTTCTGCAGGCTCGACTAGGATTTCTCCGCAGAATGAAATAAATTATGAGGTAATTTTTGAACGGATTAGCCAGCTTATAGACGAAAAATTATCCACTATGTCCTTAAATAGCCATGTGCCAGACAGTCTACAAAATGACTTTTCGCTAACATGCAAAAATTTGCATGTTTTTCTCGTAGGGAAGGCTTGCGAATGATATTGGCGCTTTCGAAAGGAAAATCCTGTTGTTGAGTGGGATGAATTTTGCGAGGCGTTTAAAAACCAAGATCACGACAATAAGGACAGCAACGTGACGTGAAAGCAACGTGACGGCGAATTGTTTGACACATTCTATGAAGACGTAATGACCTTGATTGCACGTTTGCTTATACCGATGGACGAATATAAGCTAATTCAGCAACTTAAAAGGAACCTAGTGCCAGAGGTTAGGCAAGCATTGTCATATGTGACAATTCGCCCAGAAGCACATTTGCGTAAACTTGTCCAGTTAAGGGAAAACTTGCTCGGCGAAGACGACACAAAACGCTTGGTGAATCGCAGTGGAGGGCTAAAGCAATTTAAATGGGCTATATCTGCTGTTGATACGATAGTTGAAGCTTCTGACAATGAGCCAGCTGGAAGTGAAATGGACGTTTGCACATTTCAGCATAGTGGTAGAAAGTTTGCTTGTTGGAACTGTAATCAGGAAGGGGATATGTGCTTACATGATCGAAAAATTTTCTGCTACAGCTGCGGAGCCAAAAACGTATATAAACCACAGTGTGTAATCTGTATGAAGCGTTCGGAAAACTGTCGGAAGGGACCATCCGCCGACAACAGTCGGATGGCCCCAAAACAAATGTAACCAATCACTTAGACCCTAGTTTGGTATGTTCGCCAGCTCGCATACTGATAGGTCATGATGAGCTGCGCCCGGAAGCTACCAACTTAAAAGTAGTATCCGGCTCCCCTCCAGATACTTATACCACGAAATTATTCCCTATTCGACCTAACCATACGGTGCGTATGCGCAAGTTCTGGGTCAAGATTCTAACCAACCGAAAATTACTTGTAGCAACTATTTTGAATAATGCTACTGACGGGCGGTTATACGCTGCTATTTCCTTTTTTGACATTTCGAGCTGGGCTTGCTTGACACAGGAGCAATTATAAGATGAATCGAGCGTTAGAACAGCTGATGGCAAAAGCCATCCTGTGAATGGTTCGATAATTGCAACTGTTTCGTATAAAAATTCCTTCAAATCCATTAATACTCATACTCGGTATTGACTTTTGGAGGACCTTCGAATTGGCTCCTCCTCCTCTCTTCAATAACAAGAGACACCTCAACGGTTCAGGAACATTCAGTTGCAAACCATGAAGGGAAATACCCTTTGACTGCAGGACAGAACAGACGCCTGGAGGCGGTAATCAGCGTGTTCCCTAATTTGGAACAACAAGGCCTCGGTAGGACTTTGTTATTGAAACACGATATCGACATAGGCATTGCTAGCCTAGTCAAGCAGCGATTTTATTCAGTTGCCCCCGCAGTGGAAAAGCTTATGTTCAAAGAGATAGATAGAATACTTGCTTTAGGGGTGATTGAGCGGTCTAACAGTGCTTGGAGCTCGCCTGTGCACCTAGTAGTCAAACCTGGGAAGGTGCGCCTATGTTTAAATGCCAGAAAAATTAACGAATGCACCAAGAAAGATGCATATCCACTTCCAAGCATTGATGGCATTTTTGCTAGGTTGCCGAAAACGAATATAATCACCAAGATAGACCTTAAGGACGCTTTTTGGCAGATTTCTTTATCGGAACGTTCTAAGGTCATAACTGCCTTTACATTAC
Organism: Drosophila maculinotata; assembly: GCA_035045305.1. Taxonomy (NCBI): domain Eukaryota; kingdom Metazoa; phylum Arthropoda; class Insecta; order Diptera; family Drosophilidae; genus Drosophila; species Drosophila maculinotata. The sequence continues at coordinate 316,424 of JAWNPD010000574.1, read as the reverse complement.
CTGGTCGCCCACTATACCAATTCACCGTAATGCCGTTCGGCCTTTGTAGTGCTCCGCAGACCATGTGTCGCATAATTCGTTAAAAGAAATTGGTCCAGAAATAGATTTGAACTCCGAATGTTTGTCTATGTTGTCTATAATGAGTCTGACTACCAGCAACTGCGAGGCAAGATTAGACAAGATGAAGCAAGGTACCCTGATATTAAGATCAAAGACCCTTTTGTGTACATTCGAACCGAACACGATGATGGCTCAGAATGTAGCAGACGTAATGGTTGGAAACTTTGGATTCCAAAGGGCTTAACAAACAGAGAGCGCATGACGTTGTAATTGCAGCTCATTGTGGAATAGCTAAGACGTAAGAGGGCATCCGTCGGCATTTTTATTGGCCAGGAATGGTTACCCATGTACGCGATTACGTGCGCAATTGCGATGTATGCAAAGCGACTAAAGCACCTAATTGTACTCTAAAGCCGCCAATGAGTAAACCAGCAATCTCTGATCGCCCATTTCAACGTTTGTACGTGCATATTCTTGGACCATATCCGAGAAGCAAAAGTGGTCACATTGGTCTTTTGATTGTCCTCAATCATCTATCCAAGTTTCATTGGTTTTTCTCATCAGGTGTCATTAAAGAGTATCTGCAGAACCATATATTTTTCGTAAATGGAGTACCACAAATACTGGCTAGCGACAACGGCCCTCAGTTTAAGGCTGTCAAATTCAATGCATGGCTAACATCCCTGGGCATAGACGGCATATAAATTATATTGAGTTTAACTGCGGGTTGTTAGCACAAAATAAAGACTCGTTATACGCTTCGAGAGCTCGCGATAACCGCGAGGTTTAATAAATCAAAATCAACTAAACTACAAGAACAGAATTTCTTATAAGCTAAGCTAGCCCTGCCCTCGTGCCTGGTGTCGCTTAGCGGACGCTGACGTCGCGGGGTATTGACCGCAACGTTGTTGTTGACTGTCGCGTTGGGTTTCCGATGTCGTTGCAGAGCGCTAATAGCTGATACTGCATTTCCCATGCTATTACACTTCTTCGGTTTGGCAACTTCTTTGTTGCCGGGTGATTGTGTTAACTCCTCCCTCGCTTAAGTGAATGACGTCCTCGGATTTCTTGAAACCCTTGATGAGAGTCAGTATGTCATGTTGTCCTCGAGTTGTCTGACGCCTTTTATAAAGTTTTAATGATGCGTAGCAACAGACCAAAAAGATGGTCACGGTCATTCCAGATATTATGGGACGTTTTACCCTTCTCGATTTCGCCAATGTAGCGTACGTTCGCTATACTTAGTCTTCGTAGGTGAGGAAGGCTTAATATTTCCTGGTGGCCTGTTATGTTGACCAGTGTCAATGTTGCTGGGCTGGGAGACTTTTTTACGTAACTCCTCAGGTTCCGGTATAGAGAACCGTTGACCAAGACTTCGTCATCGAAAGTAAGGAGAAACGTACCCGTAATATTTTTTTCTTCGCTGCCACTTATTGAGACCATGGCGGTTTCATCGTTGATGATGATGACGCCTTCATCGATGACTGTGAGGGACTCGAGATGGCTGGGCCGGGTAGTACAATGGTCTATGCCACCAGAGAGTAGTTGTTGAGCGCATGTTGTGTAAGGTAACCTCCTGCAGAAAGTTGTTGTGAGCGTAGCGCTACAGTTTCCGATTGGTAGTATTTCTTTACCGCAGTCGGCTATGATGTTTTTGTCAACAAAGTTTAGGATAGTGAGATTATGCTGTACAGGGTACAAAAGTAATTTTTTACATACTAGGCTAGGCTTAGGGTATTTAATTAGAAAGTGTAAAAAATTATTATTTAAAAGAACTTTTATTTGGGCTACTTCCATTAAGTCAGTAATAGTAATGTTAGTAGAACGCTCATTGATAATGTTTTGTAAGTCATTGGAATCTAGTATTGCTGGGTTGATGATCCCAATCTTTGTGAGGGTAATGGAAAGCATTAAAGCTTCGAGTTCTAAAATAAGTATCCTGCAATGTCTCATATAAATGGTCTGTGTTTATTTGTTTAGATTTAGATTTTTGAATTAGAATGTTTACTGTGTCTGTTAGCTTATTTATTTGCCCTTGGGTCTTTGTGTTAATGTCTATTTGTCCGTTTGCAAACTCGATGAGCTCCTGCTGGGTCAATTTTACCCTTTCAAAGTCATCAAAGTCCGGGGTTCCAGCAACTACCTTTAGAACCGTGCCTAACAGGTTGATGCTTCTAGCGTGCCTATGGTGAATATTTATGGTTGCTAAGAGCGTTCTCATATGTCTTATGTCCGAGTCCAGTATCTGTCGCATGTGTGATTGGGGAAAGTGATTCCTAAGTTTTTCCGTTTCGCTTGTTATTTCTTCGTACATTGATAAGTTGTTTGAATGCTTTAGGTATTGGAAGTCTTCCCATAATTGGGATGTAGTCTGCATTCGAGTAGTCAGTCATTTTCGCCGTTGTCATTGTGATGACAAATAGAATAGTCCAAATCCTAGGGTGTCCGTAAAAAGGGGAAATTATGTTTTAGCTTTTAAATTGTCCTTATGAACCACCCTCCCTTTTATTAAGACTGTGGTCCCCAAGTCTGATTCCACAGTTGCTTCGGCGTACAAAGGTGTGAGTTTATTCCCTAGTCTCCTGTTTGATTTCACAAGTACCTTGTCTCCTACTTGGAAATTTCTATTCTGTCTTACTTCATTCAATCTTTGCCTTTGGATGTTTTGTGCCTTAATTATTTTATTTCTTATTTCTGCATCTGGGGGTAATGAATGGATTATATCTATGGGTCATTTGTTTGTGACTGAGTGAACTGTCCTGTTAAATTCTATGTTTGCCTGAAGTATCAGTTCGACTGTGTCAATGATATTTCTTTGGGTCTTAAGACACCTTGCGATTTCCACAAGAGTACTGTGGAATCTCTATACTTGTCCGTTCGGAGTACTATGAAGTGGTGGTGCGTGTACAATTTGGACGTTAAATTGGTTATTTAGAAGTGACTTTATTGTCTCGGATTTTATCGAAGGTTCGTTATCGCAATATACCGTTTTGGTATGGTGATAGAAATTCATAAGCTGTAAGATTGCTGATTGTACGTCTACTATTGTTCTGGAGGCAATAGGTTGGACCATAGAGAATTTAGAAAGTTTGTCTATACAGGTAAGAAAATATTTCTTGTCGGTTGAAAATATGTCAATGTGTAATATTTCGCCTACATGTAGAGGAATAGGTGTTTCTCCTAGTACTTGTTTCTGAGGATATCGGTCATATTTTGCCCTTTGACAAATTTTACAATTTGTGACAATTTCGTTTGCTAGATGGGTCATCTTGGGGAAAAAATAGTCTTGTAGAATTTGCTTCACAATTTCTTGCGCGGCGCTATGCTCTCTATTGTGTTCCGTGACGACTATTTCCTTCTGTTCGTTTTTGTTTAAAATGTCAGTTACTATGCGTTTTGTGTGACGGAATGTTGTCGTTGGCTATGTTTCTACTAGCTTATGTTGGACGAATGCTAATATTGGTAGTTCACAAAAAATTGCGTTTACTACGTCTTTCTTGACAGCGTCGCATACCTTTTGGATTTGTGTTTCTTTATCCGAAAAATTTATGAGATGTCGAGTTTTTTCACCAAACATAATAACAGTTCGATTTGAGGCAGCTGTGCTTTCTTCTATTATTATTTGATTACGAAAGCAATTGACCGGTTTGTCTGTTGATTCGACAGTATAGGTGAGTGATAGCTTGCTATGTATCGTGGCAATATCGGACTGTGCATCTTCTTCTAAAGCGTGGATGTTTTGACGTGACAACGCATCAGCGACGTAATTCTCTTTCCCTGGCTTGTAAAAAATCTGTGCATTATGCTCATCAATGAAAGCTTTCCAACGCTTAATTTTTGCATTAGGGTTACGATCCGAGACGGCGAATGTTAGTGGTTGATGGTCTGTGAAAATATTTAAATTTTGTACCCCGTACAGATAGTAGCAAGCGATTCCCTTTCGTTTGTTGCGAAATTAAGTTCTCTATCCTTTAAAGTCCTTGATATCATAGTTATGGGCTTTCCGTCTTGAGATAATACCGCTCCTAAACCAAAGGATGAAGCGTCTGTTGTTAAGTCAAGCGCTTATTTTGCCAATTTCGCCTTTTAAAATATCAGTTAAGGTTTTCGCTATCGATTCGAAGTCTTTAATGAAGCATCTATAGTAACTTGCTAATCCAAGAAAGGATCTGACATTGAACAATGTTGTTGGTTGTTTGTAATTACGAATGGCTTCAACTTTGGTAGGGCATGTTGTAATGCCACCGCATGATACAACAAAACCTAGGAATTCGACACTACCCTCATGTTGGCTTCGTACAATTTATCCAATACCCATGCTATGTGTTTTACATGGTCATCCATGCTCTCTGAAAAAATAATGACGTCATCGATGTAAACATAGCATGACTTCCCGATCTGTTCTCTAAGTACGTCGTCAATGGCTCTTTGAAAAATACTTGGCACATTTTTCAAACCGAAGGGAAGTTTACAGAACTCGTATTTCCCGTTTCCTACTGATCCAGATCCAGTGTTGTAAAATGCTTTGCCTTCCCCAAATTTGACAAAATCTATTGTTTTCAAGTTTAATTTCCTGAAGTCGATAACTAAACGTTTTTTTCTGTTCCCATGTTCGTCAGTCCCTTTTTTATCGACCACCCAGACGGGGTTGTTGTATGGAGACCTTGATGGTCTAATTATGCCGTCTTTCAGTAAGTCTTGCGTTTCAGAATTTACAAACTCTGCTTCGCCCATGGGATACGGGTAAAGCTTTGAATAAACATATTCTTCATTTTCGGTTCGAATGGTGGCAACGATGTTAGTGTTGTAGGGTAGTGCTTAGTCGGGGTCTGCAAAAACGCCGGTTCGATTTCCCAACATTTCTTGAAATTTTACTGTGATTTCTTGGGGCACTTCTATATTTTCGATTTTAGTGAAATTTACACTGGAACATTTAAGAAATTGTATTCTTTCGGACTCAGTATCGGTTCTTAATTTGTGATTCTTGAAATCTAGTTGTACGTTTGTCTGTTTCAGTATGTCTAGTCCGATTATTCCGTCAAATTTCGTAAGATTATGTAATATAAAAAATGTCGTATTTGTGTTAAAAATATGCATAACACATTTCTGGTTTACTGTATTAAAGCCGTGAATTGATTTTACGCGATAAGTTTCGTTTACGGGTACGACTCCTTTTAACTCTTGTAGTGGTTTAATATAATTTTTTGAAGCCCCGTGTCTATTAAGAGTTGAATTGTTTTCCCTGCGATTGTTCTCTCTATGAACGGTAGCAGGGATTTATGTCTAAAAAATTAATCTGGTCGTATTCTGCGAGGTCATCGCTAATGTTGTCTACTTCCTGATTTGCCTCAGTCTGGTATTCAAGGTCGTCCTGGTCAAGTGGGGCGTCATCTTGGGTCAGGTGATTCATTCTTTGCTGTTTCGGTCCTGTAAACCTTGCAGTGCCACTGTTTGGCCTTTTGTCAGTTTGTCCTGGGTTATTGTAGTAGGCATTACTTTGGCCATTCTGTTCGTATTGTGTGGGTTGTCTAAAACGTGATGATTGGTCTATGTCCATAGGTTGTGGTTGTTTTCTTTTTTGAGCAAAACCCGTAGGGGGTCCTTGTCGCTTATTAAAATAAGGGTTTTTTCCTTGCGGGTTATTACTATTATCTCCTGCTGAACTTCTATCTTTGGCGTGTTGTCTCTGTTCGTTTCTTTGTGCCTTTTCCTCTACACTCCTAGCAAAATTGCTGGCAAACGTGTAACGTTCATGGTTGGATTCGACTTCTTGAGCTAATGCCAAAGCGGACGGAAGGTCTTTAGGTCTTGCCGAGAACAGAACGTTGCTTAATGATTTCTTAGTTCCTGAAATGAATACACGTAATGCGTCCATTCTATATTTTTCGTTCAGTGTCACAGCAATGGTGTTGTCGTAGGTCATGATTGTTTTGTTTGTAAGTAGTGTAAGCTTTTTTTCTACTTCGTCATAGTATTGCAGAAGTGTCAAATTTCCCTGCTGGAGCGTCGACATTTCTTGTTCTATTAAATATATGGGACGTTTGTCCGCATATGTAAAGTCGAGTCGATTTATTATGGCCTTGAAATGTAAAGGCGTGTCGAATGACGCTAGTACCATGTCAGCTGGTCCCTTAATTTTGTTTCTCATTATAGCTAAAGCTTGATAATGTTTTGAACTGCCGTCATATCTTTCATAAGTTTTATAAGCGGTGTGTGCCGCTTTCCTCCATGAAACGTATGTCTCATGTTTTCCTTCAAAGTCTGGCAAAGATTTTACAATGTCTAATGTTTCATTGCACGTAATTGCACTAATTCAAATTTCTGCGTCTTTGTACGTCTCCACCTCTGGGGTCCCAACACTGATGTTGCCTAAACGTTGGTTTAGATCTTGTATTTGAGCATCAAAACCCCTCTTTTGTGCGGCAAGTGCATTACTAACCGCGGCTTCTATCATTGCCTGCAATTGTTCTTGGGACATTGTCATGTTTATTAATTTTTCGGTTTCGTACTGATTTTGTAGGCAGTCTTTACTGCTGAATTTTTTAAATTATTTTAGTAAACTTTCTAATTCACTATCACTCATATGAGACTTCAATTTGTGATTAATTTAAGAAAATTTTTTCTTCACAAAGATTGGGGGTTTCACTTTGTATGCAATATGAATTTAAAGGGTATCAATGATCGGTCTACTTACATGCTCTTATTAATTATAATTCTTATAATTGTTTATATTATGCTGCTGCTGCCGTCGGTGGTGACGTCTTATGCTGCTTCAGTTCGTATGGAGTTGTTTCTGTTGCAGCCGTCGGTGGTGACGTCTTATGCTGCTTTAGTTCTGCCGTCGGTGTTGACGTATTTTTTGTTTGGTTTGAGAGGTTTGATTTTATTTCGGGTGGGCGCCAATTATATTGAGTTTAACTGTGGGTTGTTAGCACAAAATAAAGACTCGTTATACGCTTCGAGAGCTCGCGATAAACGCGAGGTTAAATAAATCAAAATCAACTAAACTACAAGAACAGAATTTCTTATAAGCTAAGCTAGCCCTGCACTCTAAACTTGCTGACTCCGCGCCTCGTGCCTGGTGTCGCTTAGCGGAAGCTGACGTCGCGGGGTATTGACCGCAACGTTGTTGTTGACTGTCGCGTTGGGTTTCCGATGTCGTTGCAGAGCGCTAATAGCTGGGACTGCATTTCCCACGCTATTACACATGTTCGGTTTGGTAACTTCTTTGTTGCCGGGTGATTGTGTTAACTTATACACCGCATTGTATTCACCACAGTCTAACGCCTCGGAGAGAGTAAATCGTTCAATAATAGCACCAATTCGTGCTTATTTAAAAAGATGACCATCGCGAATGGGACCAGCATATACATGCAATAAGCTGTGCGCTTCGAAACTCAATTCATCAAAGCATTAATTGTTCTCCCTGCCATGCTTTGTATGGATTCAACATGGCAACGCATGGGTCAAGCTATCAGCTTCTAAGCAATTTGGATATGCTGGACGAGCCGCAAAAAGTCCTTGGGAGAGATGATGAGTTAAAGCTAATTCGAAAGGAGTTACGGCAAAACGTGGCCAAAGCATACGATTAACAGGCCCAGCATTACAATTTACGAACTCGTGAGGTAGCTTTTCAAGTAGGCCAAGAGATTTTTAGGAGGAACTTTGCGCAAAGCAATTTTGCTAAGAATGTTAATGCTAAACTGAATTCGGCATGCCCGAGTACGTGAGAAGGTGGGTGGAAGCTTTTATGTTCTGGAAGACCTACGAGGTCGACAGCAAGGGACTTTCCATGCAAAGGACATACGACAGTAATTGATTTTTTTCAGGCTTTTTCTCCAAGTCAATGGCATAAGAAACGCCTGTGGTGAAGTGTACAATTCCTGCCAGCAAAAGAGTTTCCACCCCAGTGGCTTATTTTCATTTTGATTAACATAACATCTATCTTGTATTATTTGTATTTTCAAATAATAACGCCCAATTAGCAAAGTTTCAAACCCAGCGAGGGCAACCCCAAAGCGTTCATTATCAGCTGGTTATCGGCTGCCGCTAGATATTGGCTTCCGGCAGAAGGTCTGGTGGATCGAGTCGTCAAACCGATCAAGTGTGGTTGGCTGCAACAGACTAATTTAAATAGTAATATCACTACACGTGAATAACAAGTTAACTTGATCAGCGGTTTAAGTTAACCGCAAAGTGCAAGACTTGCGCATAACCAAGCGTTGCAAATAATATTTTGATTGCGCGCCTCCTTCTTCTTCGGCACAAACTTCACAAACTGGACATATAGTCCTATTCTGCTTTTATGGAAGCCAACTAAAACGACTCCAAGCCACAGCGAACGGCAAAGGCGAGTAGGAGGAGCGCATACTGCTCAAGGAGAAGTCCAGATAGTGGAGCTTCTGTTTCGAAAGGCATCATGCGCACACCTTTAGCGTTTGCAGCTTGCCACAACAACAATTACATGTCGCCGAAATAAGCCACCCACACTGCATACATATGTACTTTGAAAATTTAAAAATGCAATGCCTTAGGCATAAATCCATAAAATAATCTTGATGCTGTTTCCAAAGCTACATTATTAATTTTCGAATTAGTTAAAATTGTCGTTAATTTTCAATCTAAAATACCAGTTAATTATATTTTGATTTCAAAAGATGGGCAAAACAAACTAAAAGCAAATACAGTGCAACAAAAACAACACATGAAACAAGTAAGAGTGCTCTAGTCGAGAGTGCCCCACTAAGATATACCCTGATCCAAGGTCTTACATTCATTGAAGTTATTTATCTGCATTCATACATAGAAACACACACACATATACAAACAAAAGCTGCTGGCTACGCGCGTCATACATTTGCTTTGCTTCTTCTTCTTCCTTTGGCCCCAAACTATGTTACATTGAATCGTTAATAACTTCTTTGTTTATTGTCCGATCGTAATAATGAAATTTGTAGGACACAAAGATGGCATATAAATGTGAGACTATGTAAAATCCGAAGGTCATACCTCTTAAAATACGTATTTTTTGATTTCTTGGAGATCGGGGAGGGGTATCCAAAAAGTGAAATGCATTTAACCTTTGTATGCTATTGGAGAGTATATGTACCAAATTTGGTGACTCTACGTCTTATAACTTTTAAGCTATACCTTAAAAACACTGTTCTGGAATCTTTATTTATCGATAACTTTTGAAAGGATTGAGATATCGAACAAAAAATGAAAAGTTTGTGTCGAACCAGCAGTACAGTAACTTAAACATAAATATAAAGTTGCTAGCTTTTATGACTTTCAAGTTATGCCCGAAAAACACTTGACTGGAATCGAAATTTATCGATAATGATAAACTTGTATCGTCCCGCCGCTACGAGAACTTATATTTTAAATATGAAGTCTCCAGCTCTTGTAGTCTCTGAGAAACACGCGTTCATACAGACGGACAGACGGTCAGACGGACAGACGGACATGGCTATGTCGACTCGGCTATTGATAGTGATCAAGAATATATATACTTTATGGGGTCGGAGATGCTTCCTTATGCCTGTTAAATACATTTGCACAAAAACATTATACCCTTATTCCAATTTTTTATGGGATCTGTTGACGCACTTAAGAGCATCATTCATATTTTATTTATTTTTGTATTTGTATTTGAAGTCTAGTGTAAGTTAGGTTTAGGGCGAAGCGAGAGCGCATTAAAGCTTTTTGATCAGAGAGCGAATTCGCCTCGCTTCGCCACCATAACGTAAGCTAGACATAAGAAAAATTAAAAGATCAGTTGTCGAAAATATACATACTATTCAGCACGCATTTCGCTCGTCCGCAATCAATTTTAAACGCCACCAATAACCAAACTTTCAACAATAAAACTATTTAACCATCCACAAAAACTCTTGTGATTTTTCATGGCGCCCCCGGGTGGACAATTATAAAGTTTTTTTGTTTGTTACAAGTGCATTAAAGTGACATAGTGGCTCGCGACGCGAACAAATAATTAATAAAATTAAATAAACGCGCCGGCCGTGCAATACAACTGCAACGATTCATCTGCTACCATCGTTGGAATGCCAAGGGAAGTAGCATCAGAAGTCCATGGTCCGGAACAGCAGGTACTGTGCTAAAAATTCAAAGCCCAACAATAAAAAATTGGCATTGGTTGAGCTAATAAAGCCGACGCTTTCAATTCTTGGCACATATGTAAAGTAGTTGAGCTTAATTATTTGCATGCACTGAATCGCTTTGGAGTGGATTAAATATTATATATTTACATATTGTGCGAGTTTGTAGTGCTTCTGAGCGAGTGTTAATTTGATAGAAATTAATTGCAATTTCAATTTCATTTCGCTCAGTCACTGTCGTCGATTTTTTAAAGTCAATTTTGATTTAATTTGATAATTATTAATTGAATTTATAACTACTTTGACCGCAACATTTATAAAATAAAGTTCGATTTTTTAATTTAAATTGATAATTATTAAATCGAATTTAACCGATCTTTAATCGCGATATTTATAAAATAAAGTTCGATATTTAATTTAAATTGATAATTATTCAATCGAATTTAACCGATATTTACTCGCGATATTTATAAAATAAAATTCGATACTTTAATTTAAATTGATAATTATTTAAATCGAATTTAACCGATATTAATCGCAACATTTTATAAGGTGGATTCGATTGTTGATTTAAATTGATAATTATTAAATCGAATTTAACCGATATTAATCGCAACATTTTATAAAATAGATTCGATTTTTTAATTTAAGTTGATAATTATTAAATCGAATTAATAATTATTAATAATTGGATTAAGAATTATTGGATCGAGTTTGTCCGATACTTTTAAACGCAGCATTCTTTATTAATTATAGATTCGATTTGATTTAAATTGAAAATTCAGTCGAATTTATAAATTCTTCGGTTCGCAACATTTCGACATAAAAATAAATTCGATTTTTAATTTAAATTAATAATTAGTAAATCGAGTTTAAAGGAAAAGATGGCGACTAAAGAATGTTTTGACGATTCAAAAAAGAAACGCAATGTCTGCGTTAAAAGCATACTGCGTTTAAACGACCAACTAATTAAAGGTAAATTAAACCTAGAGTCTACAGAGTTGGAATGTAGATTAGAAATGTTGGCCTCTCACGTCGATACAGCGTTAAAGAATCAGACCCGAGTAGAATCGTTTGATCCAGACGATGATTATCGTGGCGAGCTAGAAGAGCTCTGCATAACGACAAAAGCTCGCTTAAAGTCAGTTATAAAGGCTCTGAATACTGAAATGCCTGCGGTCATTCCCGTTGCAGCTCCACGCACACGTCTTCCGCATCTATCACTTCCCAAATTTAGTGGAAAATACTCTGAGTTTAAGAATTTCATCAGCCTGTTCGAAACCCTTGTTCATAACGATCAATCGATTCCGAGTATAGAGAAGTTCAATCACCTCTTATCATGTCTCTCTGGTGAAGCTCTAGGCACTGTTAGAGCATTCCAAGTCACCGAGGACAATTATTTGAAGGCACTGGCAAGCCTAAAGAGAGTCTACGACAATGAGTGTCTTATATTCAATGAGAATATTTCGGCTCTCTTTAGCTTGCCAAAGATATCGCAGCCCTCTGCTGCAGCTTTACGGAACATAATTGATACTGTCTCCGCCATATATGGCTCACTCCTTTCGATAGGCGATGATAAAAAGATTTCCAATGCAATCCTAATTCATCTTGTTATGAACAAAGTTGACCCAATGACCAGACGTAAATGGGAAGATCAACTCGATTATGCAACCATTCCATTATGGAGTGATTGCGAAACAGCTTTAAATCGTAGATACCAGCATCTGTCTGCTGAAGATTCTGTGAAAGCGTTGTCCGATGGCTCCAAATTGGAGTCAAAGTCTGTTTCCAAAAATAATAATCGAAGTTCATTTTCGTGTTCTGTGGCTAGTGCTAGAAACGAACAGGTGACCCCAAAATGTTTATTCTGTAGTTCCGAAGGCCATTCTATCTTAAATTGTTCCGCATACGCCGCACTGACAGTACAGTCGCGGTTTGAGTTCGCTAAGGCAGCTCCCTTATGCATAAATTGCCTTCGGAAGGGACACACTGTTGCCAAATGTAAGGCAAACAAGTGCAGAGTATGCAGTTGTTCTCATAATACACTGCTGCATAGATACTCTGCCGTTTCTAACACTCGAGCGTTACCACCACCCCCTGACTCCGCACAGGATCTACCATTGACCTCACATGTTATGCATGCGAATGTGTCTGAGAGCGTAATCCTAGCTACTGCGATCGTAAGTGTCAAAACGAAAAGTGGCGATGTCGTTTTGGCAAGGGCTTTGCTTGATTCTGGTTCACAAATTAATTTTGTAACAGACGAGCTAGCACAACGGTTGCAGCTGCGTAGAGAAGAGGCGAGTATCAGCTTACTTGGGATTGCTCAATGCAATACGCAAGTGAAAAAAAAGATACATACAGTGGTGAAGTCGCGGGTCAATTGCAGCGAGTTTTCGTTAGATCTGTGGATTTTGAAGACCATTTCTGGTTACCAACCTGACCACACGCTGATCCATATTTCCACAAGCCACAGAAGATCGACATGCTCATCGGAGCAGAGACGTTCTTTGAACTTCTATGTGTCGGTCAAATTAAACAAGGTCCAAATTGTCATCTTAGCTGCCAGGAAGAATGTTTTACCTCAATAGACAACACTTTGCAGAAATTTTGGTCATTGGAAGAGTTGCCTTCGCCCAAAAAGGTAAAATCTGTCGAACAGCAGTTATGTGAGAGCCACTTTCTAGATAATTTAGAAATATTGCCGTCAGGTCGATTTCAAGTAAGACTGCCATTTAAATCAGATCCCGATCAGCTTGGTAACTCCTTCGAGGTTGCCAAGCGGCAGTTTTTGTCGCTTGAAAGACGGTTATCTCGAGATCCCGAGCTTAAGCGTATGTACTTGGAATTCATGGAGGAATATGTCTCGCTAGGTCATATGTCTGAAATAGGCAGTGAGATTCCAAGTACTCCTCACTATTTCATTCCGCATCAGTGTGTCTTAAGACCACAGAGCACATCAACCAAGCTACGCGTTGTTTTCGATGCGTCTTGCCGTACGTCGTCTCAAGTTGCGTTGAATGAGCTTCTTATGGTTGGACCTACCATGATTTAGATTGCACAAATACGCATTGACGGCTGACATCAAAAAGATGTAAAGGCAGGTCATGGTGCATGAAGCAGATCGAAACTTCCAGCTCGTAGTGTGGAGAAAGAACCCATCAGACTCTTTGAGGTCCTTTAGGTTAAACACTGTAACTTACGGCACTGCGCCTGCCCCTTTTTTGGCAATACGGTGTTTAACAAAGCTGAGTGAGATGAGCGAATCGTCACACCCAAAAGCTGCTGATGTTATCAGGCACGACTTTTACGTCGATGATTTGCTAACTGGTGCCGCGTGCGTAGAGAACCTTCAGACGATTAAGTCTGAAGTATCACGAATCCTTTTAAGCGCAGGTTTCGAACTAACCAAATGGTTTTCGAATTCTCCTGAGTTCTCCGCAACAAACGCAGCCAAGCCGATAACGATATCAGAGTCTGACACAACCAAAACACTTGGCGTGTTGTGGTTGCCAAATGAAGACGTTTTTCAATTTAAGCTAAACGATTCATTCATGGGTCTTCGAGCGACAAAACGGAACATTCTCTCGGTGGCGTCACGGTTATTTGACCCGCTTGGCCTGTTAAGCCCTCTGATCATCAAGGCAAAGATCCTGCTCCAGGAGCACTTCCTAGACTTGAGCTGTGCGCCGCTCACCTTCTCGCAGATCTCTTTTACCGAATCAGAAATCTCATTAGATTACCGATTGAACGGACTGTTCTTTGGGCTGATTCGGAAGTCACCCTTCATTGGATTCGAACACACCCGTTGTCGCGACATTTGTGTCAAATCGTGTGGCTGAAATCCAAGAGTGGACAGAGAACGCAGAATGGCGCCATGTGCCTACAAAGCAGAATCCAGCAGATATAGTTTCAAAAGGCTGCGACGTTGACGAGCTGCTCGCGTCGATTTGGTTCGACGGGCCCTCGTTCTTGAAAAACCCACGAGAATCCTGGCCGGTTAACCAGCATCTGATGGCAGATGAGATGCGTACCTTAGAAAGACGTAAAACAGCTGTTGGACGGACAGCTCTTTGGTAGACCGATCAGATCTCGGGGAAATTATCGATAGTTTTTTTTTGCATACCAGGCTGCTGAGGGTTTTTGCTTATGTGTTCCGGTTTATTCAAAAATGTAAAAATAGAGCAGTGAAATTTGAGAACATCCCTACGGCACTCGAAAGAAAAGAAGCTTTTGAGAAAATAGTTGAAGTCATTCAAAAAGTTGAATTTAAAGATGACTTAGACAGGGTTCGAAAGGGCACGCGTGTAGCTCATAGCCTGCAGCGTCTCAATCCATTTAAACACGAGTATAATGGATCTTGGTGCTCCTTTTCGCTATTAAGAGTAGGGGGACGACTTGCAAATGCTCCTCTTTCATATGATGCCAAGTTTCCGATGCTCCTGACGAAAAGCTCGCAATTCGCTAGAAGCTATATTAGATACCTACATTGATCGCATTGTCATGCTGGCCCAAGAGCAGTCGTGAGTCTTGTTCGTGAGCGACTTTGGATAGTTAACGCTCAAGAGGTCTGTCGTCAGACAGTGAGATCGTGCATCCGTTGCTTTAAATGCAAGCCTCGTCTGCTAACCCAGATTATGGGAAATTTGCCAGCAGATCGACTCCGAGCGCTTCGCCCATTTTCCATATGTGGCGTAGATTTTTGTGGCCTACGTATAAGTCGTATATCGCACTATTTGTATGTTTCGCCTCCAAAACAATTCATTTAGAATTAGTATCAGATTTATCTACTAATACATTTTTAACGGCCTTCCAAAGGTTCGTCGGCCGTCGAGGAGTCCCACAGACCGTCCATTGCGACAACGCGACCAACTTTGTGGGAGCAAGTCGCCAGTTGTGGGAATTGCGGGCTCGAGTCGAGGAGGAGGCGGAGGCAGTGCGCGAATTCGCATTAAGAAACGGATGCGAATTTGCGTTCATACCGCCAAGAGCTCCGCACTTCGGGGGTCTGTGGGAGGCAGGTGTGAAGTCTGCAAAGCACCTACTCCGACGGACGGTCGGAAGTCTGCTGCTGACGGCGGCAGAGCTGCAGACGACGCTGGTCGCCGTGGAGTCGGTGTTAAACTCCAGGCCGACCAGGGACCCCGGACCAGCAGGGTCTCACCTGCTTAAGTCGATGGCGAGCTGTCTCGTTGCTCAAGCAACAGTTCTGGCGGCGATGGTCGAAGGATTATATTCTGGGCCTCCGAACCCGGAACAAGTGTCACCATCGCCTGCCAGACGTCGCTGTTGGAGAGCTGGTGGTCGTCGCCGAGGACAACCTGCCACACCAGCAGTGGCTGATCGGCAGAGTAACGGCAGTGCAGGCAGGACGGGACGGCTTCGTTCGGGTCGTCGAGATTAGGACGGCCAGTGGTGGACACTTCAAGAGGCCTATTCACAAACTGGCGAGATTGCCGGTGTGATGAAGCCCACACGGTGCTGGCGCACTTCAGCGCATCATGCATATTTTATCTATTTTTGTATTTTTATTTGAAGTCTAGTGTAAGTTAGGTTTAGGGCGAAGCGAGAGCGCATTAAAGCTTTTCGATCAGAGAGCCAATTCACCTCGCATCGCCACCATAACATAAGCTAGACATAAGAAAAATGAAAAGATCAGTTGTCGAAAATATACATACTATTCAGCTCGCATTTCGCTCGCCCGCAATCAATTTTAAACGCCACCAATAACCAAACATTTAACAATCAACTATTTAACCATCCACAAAAACTCTTGTGATTTCTCAGGATCAGGGTATAAAAATAAAAAATTTCGACTAGACAACCAGAATATTTAAACTTCTTGTACAGACGTGACTTAGTATTTTTTAGGTTTTCTAGACGCGGAGTAAATCAAATAGGGTAACTTCTTAGGGGATAAACTAAAAGGACATCACTTTTAAAGAAGGGAAAAATGGTATTATAGAAAGCATCAGTGGCTGAATTAATATCCTGAAAGGCATCAAGAAGTGACCAATCCAGCTGGGATAGTGCAAGGTTTAAGGAATTAAATTCAGCCTTCTTAAAGCAATAGATAGTCGAAGGCTGTGTGAAAGTATTAAGAGAACAAGAAGAAGGCAACTGATCATCGATTTCTAAAGTGGGATGGTAAGGATCTTCAGGGACAGTCAATGGTAGTAGAGAAAACAAGATCTAAAAGTCTACCCATACTTTAAAAAATAGCGTTAGCCTGACCCAAAGATTCTTCGGACATATCATCAACGAAATTAGGTTGAACAGATGGAAGCATCAGGTTAGAGTCATCTGAAGGTGACCAGGAAATATTCGGGATATTAAAATCACCTAAGACAATTAGACGATCAGAACCATTTAATAGAGATGAAATAAATTGAGCATGAGCAACATGATGCATGTAAGTTGAGAACTCAGAAGACGGAGGGATATAAGAGCATGATACAAACAAGTTAATAGAGGACAGACAAAGCTTAACAACAATTATCTCAATGTTGTGTTGTGAGTCATATGAAATGAGTTGAGATGGCAGGTCTGAACGAACAGCAACAAGAACACCGCCAACACAACCACGGCGAAGCGGACAATCTAATATACATATATATGAAAAATTATCGATTAAATTTCGGAATTAGAGATTGATGGATTAAGCCATGTTTCAGAAAAAGCAATAATATCCACCTCAAACGATGCACTATCGGTGTATAGCTTGTGTAGCTTGCTGCACAAACCACGCACATTCTGGAAGTTTATTTTCAGTTGGAGAGGAGTACTTAGTTTTTTGAGGCAGAAGATAAATCGGACTGGGATGGGGCCGGTAGAATACCGACACGAGGTTTAGGGTTAGAAGGACGATTAGTAAAAATACGAGATATCGTCTGTTCAGTCCAGAAAGACGGATCTAGTAATTTTTGGACAAATTTATCAGGAATAAAGATTTTGAAAAATGGAGATATTTCATTTGACCTTGAAATTATATTTAGTAACAACAAGCTTAGAAGAATTATGTACATCAAGTTTAGAACGGATCCTTTACCATATTTTCCGTAGCCGATGCCATAAGACGTGATACAAATACCGATTTTAACGGGGCTACAGCGGTAAAAACAGAGGGGGATTTAGAAGAATTCTTTGGAATGGATTTGTTATTGTTATTTTTATTTTTTTATCCAAGCGACAATACTCTTACGTAGTCGGTGTCGGTGAAAATAATTAGAAATATGATAAGTCAAAGGGTTAAATGATTCTGTTCAATAAATAAATTAAATAAAAAAAAAGAAATCGAGTTGACTTTTTATGAAAAGTAATAAGAAAAGCGACCAATCGTCCACACAAAAGGCGCTATTAGTGGTTTAAGAAAAGACATTTTTTTAAAATTTATCGATATACAACCAAAAATTTGTTTCTATAAAAGCGTTGTCAAAAAGAATGAGTTTTTTCATATATTAACAAAAGTTTATTTTTATTGTATATATTCGTTTTATATATTATGCTAAGATTTACTTAAAATTAAGCTCGTTCTGCATCATTTCTGGGGTATAATTTTAGTTTCTCTTTTGAGAAACCAACAATAGTCGCCCATCATTGCTTCATTCCAAGCCCCTTGATAGCAACGTTGTATGGTTTTTAGTTGCTGATGAAATCGCTCACCATGCTAATCATTTTTTGAGATAACTCGACCAATTTAGTTCAAATTTTTTACATTTTCCAATTTATAGGCCTATACATAACCAATTCAAAATTTTCTATAGAAAGACTTCTTCGTAAACTGACAATTCAAGAGTTTTACATTTGAATTACAGTTTGCTATTTATTATAGTATACGATAGGAAAATAAAGTTTATAGTTAAATATTAGAAGCAAAGTGCTCCTTTACAAAGTAATGCTAAAGCCAATCTGGACATATGGCATTCAGCTATGGGGTACTGCCTCCAACTCCAATATTGAGATACTGCAAATGTTTCAAAACAAGCTTCTGTGCAGGATAGCTGGTGTCCCATACTATGTAAGGAATACAACACTCCATCAAGACCTCGGTGTACCCACCATTTCCAGCGAAGTTATCCGATACAGCGAGAAGCACATTGAGCGACTCCACCACCATGAGAATGTGCTCGCCAAATGTCTGTTGGACAACAGCGTCGTTCATCGCCGACTGAGGCAGATTGTAAATAAAACATAACTAAAAAATGTTTATTTTCACGTTATATTGTCATATTTTCTTCAAAATAGTCGTCAATATTGGGAATGTCTAAAAGGCTTAACATTTGTGGACTATAACTGTTAGATTACAATTCTTTACTTGTTCTCACGTGTCATAAAGATGCAATTAGAGGATCTGAAGACGCCACCAATATATTAAATAGATCCTCATTCTGTCTTTTCCTTGAAATTTTGCACGTGTTCGAATATTTTTTTTTTTATATTCCTTCGTTTTTCGCTTCTTGGGCTTCACCGATTAGATCTTTCCCATGTGCCAAAATTGTATGTGCCGTGGGAGTAAGTTCTTTCACCGGATAAGTATGGGCCAAAAGGATAGCAGTTAAAGACGCATACTCGCCGAATTTGGGACCACTAATGCTTTCCTTGCAATTTATAACATTAAAGATGGTACCCAATCTTTTGATTATTGCGTGACTGACTGGACGCATTTCCATCATAGGTATTTCCTTATCCGTATTTTGGGCAATCTATTCTCAGTCCAAACTCTTTGTATAATTCAGCCTGTATTATTTTCTTAAAGCATTATTTTCCTTACATGATGTGTTCTTGTCAAACAATAAGTTTGGTCTGTGGTTTGTAGAAGAGACAATATTTTTAATGAAAAGTTATCTATGTTTACTAATAAGTAGGTTAACATTATCTGACGTCAAATGTATGAACATAAGTTCATTATATTATTTTAACATTTGTTATTATACCCTGATCCCATTAAAAATGGGAAAAAGGGGTACTATAGTTTTGTGCAAAAGTATGTAACAGGCATAAGGAAGCATCTCCGACCCCATAAAGTATATATATTCTTGATCACTTTCAATAGCCGAGTCGATATAGCCATGTCCGTTTGTCCGTCTGACCATCTGTCCGTCTGTATGAACGCGTGTTTCTCAGAGACTACACAAGCTAGAGACTTCATTTGAAATATAAGTTCTCGTAGTGGCGGGACGATACAAGTTCATCATTTTTTTTTCGATATCTTGTCCCGTTTAAAAGTTTTTGATAAATTTGATTCCAGCCAAGTGTTTTTCGGGCACAACTTGAAAGTCATAAAAGATATTTAAGTTTAAGTTACTGTAGTGCCGCCTCGATACAAACTCATCATTTTTTTTTCGATATATCAATCCTTTCAAAAGTTATCGATAAATTAAGATTCCAAAACAGTGTTTTTAAGGTATAGCCACTAAGCATACAACACGTAGCGGCGTCAAATCGACTAAAAAGTGGTTGCATAAAATTTTTGCACTGGAAGGCAAAGCGTAGCATTCAGGCAGAGAATATTCTTCTGGCGATCAGCGGCACACAGCGCCGAACTCATTGCTTTCTGGCTTCGCTGCCGCAACATCTATTTCGACGCTCCGAAACGCTTGCATATATGCAAATTAGCAGCAACACATATACATATATTCAATCACAAGAAGACATGCGGCCATTGCTGTGAATTTCCGGCGTTGCCGATTTTCTGTAGTCGTTCGAGCTTGTTGGAAGAGACAGGGCGGGGGTTGCAATAGTTCTATGAGGCAGCCAGTGGCCGAAATTTAGATTTTTCAATTTCAGCCAGCGGTGCTTCTCTTCGAAATGAAGGGTATTAGGACATAATTAATATGTTTGCAACACTTACTGGCAATTAACATTAAAAATACATTAAGTCATAATTATTATTTATTGATTTAATACATTTTATGTTATCAAAGAACTATCACCATTAATAACAATATCTTTTCGTTTTTATTAATAGTTTAATTTAATATTTTATTATAATAATATATTTGTTTTATCTATTTATTGGCAACTAGAGGCAGTCACATAGAAAATTTAAATAACTGTTAGGAAATTAAAAGTAATATTATAAAAAAGAGTAATAAAATAAATATTTTTGTTAAGGGTATCTATGCGCTGCCGTTGAATGGATGTGCGCTCTCGCAAAGAACATGCACGCACACTTGCATATGTTTACTACATGTATACGCATTTATGTCCATAAATCACACAGCACAGCCTGAACCTAGAAGATCTCAAACGCGTTTTCTAATGGACTTCGTTCATGAACAGTAATTTTATATATATATACCAAAAAGAAAACATAGACAAAATAAAGGAAAAAGAGATACAGGAAAAACAATATATTAGCATACCATATGTAAATAATTTAACAAACCGACAAACGATAACAAAAATAATACCAGACGAACACTCCAAACATTTAATGTACGCGTACAAAGCACACACAAACATAAGAAACCTGTTCACGAACACAAAAGACAAGATTGCAAAAGAAAAACAACAACACGTCATATATGAGATCAAGTGCAGTGGGAAAGAAGGGGAAAGATGCAACGGAGTATACATAGGAACAACAAAACGGGCGTTAGGTACAAGAATTGCCGAGCACAGAGGTGACGCCAACAAAGGGAAAATGACAACAGCGCTTGCACAACACATAACAACAACAGGTCACACAGCTGACTTTGACAACACCAAAGTATTAGACATTGAGAGGAGAGAGCGAACGAGATTGACGTTAGAGCAGAGCCGGCCAGCTAGAGCCCCCGGGGGCCGAACCACACTCGTGTTTTTACACAGACACAAGCCGAAGTCATGGCTGCGCGAATCGTTTTGAGCAAGTTTTACTCAGTGGCGTGTCAGCATTCATAGAAGCAAGACCACGCCGCTTGATATTTTGACTGTACTGCGACAAATTGCGCGCATAAACATGCAAGCACAAATTAAACTCCATGTTCTGCACAACATACAAATTAACCAGCCTGCTGGTCCGTCGAGAGAGATTGTGTCCAAATCCCCGTCGAACCAATGAGACAGTATTATTTGAGAGTACAGCTTTTTATTATTGGGCACGTCTTGCCGCAAGGGAATTAGCTTAAGATCTAAATATGCCAATCAAAGAATGCTTAACATAAACCCAAGAGTGTCAACGGCGACGCTGGCAGAGCGGCTGGAAGAGCGGCCGCCGACGCAGTTGTTGACGCTGTCGCTGTGGCCGCCGAAAGTGCTGACCACGCAGCATGTGCAAGGAGTCTTATTACGCCCGCTGTCGCTAGGGCCGCTGACCATGTGTTTATGTTATGCACAAAACCAAACATAGCGACGGATGTGAGCCGCGTGATCAGCGACTATGTTGCGCTGCAGATCTTAGGCAGCGCGAATACAACGGCGGGTGTGAGCCGCGTGATCAGTGGTTAACTGCTCCCCTTCTCAAAACGTTGCCGTCCTCGGCTATGCCAATGTTTGCAATCACCTCAGTCAGCTCTTGCGCTTCTCTATTTCTTTTCTCACGTTGTCTTAAAGAGATGAGAGCGCCCACGATGATGCCAAACACCAAGATTTCTGCAATGGCGGCTAATGAGATGGACTTGCCGAAAGCTTCATTTCTGAGCTCCTCGATGTAAGCTAAGTTGTCGGCGCTTAATCGATGCAGGAACGGCATGCTTAGTATACCGTCATGACCTGTGATGTTCAATAGAGGTGACATCGCGACCCCTGGGGAACGCCTTGGTATACTGTTCCGGTTGACGTATTGTGTGCCGTGTATGGTGGCCGCTGAATCGAAGGTGACCAAGAATGTGCCGTTGATTAGTAGGTCCGCATGGCCATCTGTGCTCACCCTGGCTGGGCTGTCGTTGACGATGATTACCCCATCCTCGACGATTGTGATGGGGTTCAGGTGGCTAGGCTGCGTTCTACAATGGGTCATGCCTCCCGCATGCAGCTGCTGGGCGCACGTACTATTTGTCGCTAGCTCGCAGAACGTTGTAACGGCTGTCACGGCGCAGTTGGTGACCGCGACCACCTTGGCGTCGCACTCGGCTACTGTGTTGTCGTCGTCTGTGAGTTGCACGACTCTGCCACGATGTGTCACTGGGAATATGGTGACCTTTCTACAAGAGAACTTAACCTTGGGGTAGCTTATTATGATATGGATTACATTTTCGGATTGTTAAATTTTTATTCTAGATACTTCTAAAATGCTAGATACAGATACTTCTATGGGTTGATCAACCAGAATTTCTCTCGTGTCGCTATGGTCCAAAATAACTGGATTTATGGTATTTAAAGTTCGAAAAGGTGGCCTGTGTCTATTTGCTCTTTTTTGGTGTATTTTAACAGTTCGTTAACAGTATTTGTTAATTTGTTTATTTGATTTCGCGTTTCTGAGTATATGACGATCTGTTTATTGTTAGAGTCGATTAACCGGCTCTCTGTGATTTAAATCTGGTCTAGGTCTCTAGCATCAGGCGTCCCTGCCACTATCTTCAGTGCCGTGCCAATGAAGTCTAGACTCCTTGCATTCCTGTGGTGGACCTTTAAAGCGGACAAAAGCGTTTTTACGTGTTCGGTGTCTGTATCTAATAACTTTTGCATATGCGAACGGGGAAATAGTAAGGTCAGGTTGTTTGTCTCCTCGAGCATGGTCATATAATCGGACAGGTTAACAGTGTGTCTCAAGTACCCATATTGTTCCCAAATAACCACCTCGCCATCTACGATGGGAATGTATTTAGAATGCGAGTAATCCGAAACCCGCGCGTAAACTGACGCTAGACATAACAGTATTATGAGTGCGAACCTGAAAGTAAAGCGAAGCCGGAGTAAGTGCGTGTTTGCGGTGCAAAAAGCATATTTCCTAATTTTATGTTTACTTGCTATTATGTGCGTGCGGTGCGAATATTTTCTTAATCTAGTCCTTATTTGATATTGTCCTTATGGACCACCCTCCCCTTTATTAGGACCGATGTCCCTAGGTCCGCTTCGACCTTCTGCTCCACGTATAGGAGAGTAAGCTTGTTGCCGAGCCTTTTGTTGGTTTTGACGAGAACTTTTTCTCCTACCTCAAAAACTCTACTCTGCCTATTCTCATTAACCCGATTGCGCTGAAGCAGCTGCGCTTTTTGTAACTTGTTCCTTACTGACTGTTGCAATTCGGCCGTAGCCGAATGAATTACGTCGATCGGTTTTTTATCAATAGCGGAATGTATCGTGCCGTTGTATAGCACGGTGGCCCTTAGAATAAGCTCCACTGTGTTTGCACTGCCATTGTGGATCCCTAGGCTTCTAGCGATTTCACCTAGTGTGGAGTGGAAACGTTCCACTTGTCCATTGGATGTACTGTGTAAGGGGGGTGCATTACTTATGGAAACCTCAAAGTGGTTTGACAGTAATGATCTAATGGTTTCCGAGTTCAACGATGGTTCGTTGTCGCAATAGATCGACTAAGCGTGTGGGAAAATGTTCATTAGTTGGATGAGCGCAATTTTTATATCTTCAATCGTACGGGACGCTATCGGTTGCACGACCGCAAATTTAAAGAATTTGTCTAAACATGTTAGAATTAATTTTTTGTTTGTCGAGTATATGTCGACGTGCAAAATTTCGCCCGTGAATGAGGGAATTGGTGTTTCGCCCAAAGGTTGTTTGTTTGGGTGCCTATCGTATTTGGCTCTTGCACAAACTTTGCAATTCAAGGCCACCTCATTTGCCAATCTAGTCATGTTTGGGAAGTAGTACTCGCCTATGATTTGCTTCACGTTTTCTTGGGCCGCCCTATGGGCGCGATTGTGCTCTAATTTTGTGATTTCCAGCATTTCATCTGTATTAAAAATGTCTGCAACAAGATTTTTGCAATGCCTGAATTTCGTGGCTGGGAATGTCGTTACTAACTCATTTTGCAATGCAGTGCAGTGCATTTACCACATCAGGGTTTACAACTTCTTTTAAGAGGTCGAGTAACGCCTCTTTACTATTAATTAGTCGCCTCTTTTTTTGAAAATTACAAATCTCTGCTTCAAAGGGAACCTCGCCTCTTCGATAACAATCTGATTTCTAAAACAATTCAGGGGCTTGTCAGTTGCTTCTATTGTGTATGACAGCGACACCTCACTGTGTATTGTCGCGGCGTCCGAGTTTGCGGTCTGATTTTCTAACGCATGCAGATCCTGTCGAGACAGTGCGTCGGCAACGTAATTCTCTTTGCCGGGTTTGTAGAAGACATTGGCGTTGTGCTCGTCAATGAACGCTTTCCAGCGCTTAATCTTTGCATTCGGGTTTCTTTCTGAAACCGCATATGCCAGCGGTTGGTGATCTGTGAATATATTTATTCCCTTTGCCCCGTACAAGTAGTGGCGAAGTTTACCTAAGGCCCAGACAATCGCAAGCGATTCTCGCTCATTTGTTGCGTAATTGGCCTCCCTGTTTTTTAACGTTCTCGAAATCATTGTGATCGGACGACCGTTTTGAGAGAGAACAGCCCCTATGCCGTGACCTGACGCGTCTGTTGTCAAGTCGAAGGGTGACTTATAGTCAGGGTAAAGTAACATGACATCTTCGGATGCCAGAATGTTTCTTAAATTTTCGAACGAGTGTTTTTGCACTTCGTTCAGCTGGATCGGGATTTTCCTCGATCGATGTTTGCTAACGGAGCCATTTTCTCCCTTTAAAATATCGGACAATGGCCTAGCTAGGGATGCGAAGTCTTTTACAAAGCACCTGTAGTTACTGGCGAGTCCCAAAAAGGATCTCACCGCGAACAAATTCTTAGGCTCAACGTATTCCTGTATGGCCTTAACTTTTTCGGGGTCAGTTTTTGCCCCCTCGCCTGTCACTATGAAACCTAAGTACTCCACGCTTTCGCTAAAAAACTGGGTTTTCTCTCGCGCTACTCGCATGTTGGCGTCTAAGAGGTTTCCTAAGACCGCATCAACGTGTCTGACATGGTCGTTCTCATTTTCCGAGAACACAATCACGTCATCGACGTATACGTAGCAGCATTTGCCAATGTACTCTCTGAGTACATCGTCAATGGCACGTTGAAAGATGCTACCAGCGTTTTTTAGACCGAAGGGAAGTCGGCAGAACTCGTACTTCCCTCCATTACCAGACTTCAAGTCTAGGGTGGTAAAAAACTTCGCCTTACCCAGATTTGATAAAATCATGGATATGTCTGGCATGGGGTACTTGTCAGCTATCGTTTGTTCGTTAAGCTTTCTAAAGTCGACCACTAGTCTTTTCTTTTTTTCCCCAAATTCGTCTACTCCTTTTTTGTCTACTACCCATAGTGGGTTATTATAAGGTGATCTTGATTTCCTTATAATACCGTCTTTAAGGAGCTGTTCCATCTCCTTGGCGACGAAGTCTGCTACTCCCATAGGATATGGGTAAAGCTTGGTGTAAATAGGGGACTCGTTGGTGGTTCTGATTGTAGCAACAACGGCCGTGTTGTAAGGCAGCGATTCGTTTGGGTTTGCAAAAACCCTAGCCCTAGCAGTAAGGACCTTTTCAAATCTAGCCTTGACATGGGAAGGTATCTCTGAGTCTTTTAGTTTGGTGAAATTAACGTTGTTGCACTCATGGTACAGAATATGTTCTGTACCGTTTTGGAGATTTATTTTGCCCTTCTTCAAATCGAGATTTGCCTGAACCTGTGTTAACAGGTCTAGGCCAATAATCCCGTCAAAGGTAGATAGGCTGTTTAGAATAAAAATTGGAGATGTCACTCCGAATATGGAGAGAAAAACATTCTCTTTGATTTGATCAGAGCCGTGAATGGAATTTACGGTAAAAGACTTTTGGGTGGGCACTACGTTTTTAAGCTGTTTAACAGGTCACACAGCTGACTTTGACAACACCAAAGTATTAGACATTGAGAGGAGAGAGCGAACGAGATTGACGTTAGAGCAGAGCCGGCCAGCTAGAGCCCCCGGGGGCCGAACCACACTCGTGTTTTTACACAGACACAAGCCGAAGTCATGGCTGCGCGAATCGTTTTGAGCAAGTTTTACTCAGTGGCGTGTCAGCTTCATAGAAGCAAGACCACGCCGCTTGATATTTTGACTGTACTGCGACAAATTGCGCGCATAAACATGCAAGCACAAATTAAACTCCATGTTCTGCACAACATACATTTTTCCTAGTGTTAGGTTTTAACCCGTTGGGCCAATTAACCAGCCTGCTGGTCCGTCGAGAGAGATTGTGTCCAAATCCCCGTCGAACCAATGAGACAGTATTATTTGAGAGTACAGCTTTTTATTATTGGGCACGTCTTGCCGCAAGGGAATTAGCTTAAGATCTAAATATGCCAATCAAAGAATGCTTAACATAAACCCAAGAGTGTCAACGGCGACGCTGGCAGAGCGGCTGGAAGAGCGGCCGCCGACGCAGTTGTTGACGCTGTCGCTGTGGCCGCCGAAAGTGCTGACCACGCAGCATGTGCAAGGAGTCTTATTACGCCCGCTGTCGCTAGGGCCGCTGACCATTTGTTTATGTTATGCACAAAACCAAACATAGCGACGGATGTGAGCCGCGTGATCAGCGACTATGTTGCGCTGCAGATCTTAGGCAGCGCGAATACAACGGCGGGTGTGAGCCGCGTGATCAGTGGTTAACTGCTCCCCTTCTCAAAACGTTGCCGTCCTCGGCTATGCCAATGTTTGCAATCACCTCAGTCAGCTCTTGCGCTTCTCTATTTCTTTTCTCACGTTGTCTTAAAGAGATGAGAGCGCCCACGATGATGCCAAACACCAAGATTCCTGCAATGGCGGCTAATGAGATGGACTTGCCGAAAGCTTCATTTCTGAGCTCCTCGATGTAAGCTAAGTTGTCGGCGCTTAATCGATGCAGGAACGGCATGCTTAGTATACCGTCATGACCTGTGATGTTCAACAGAGGTGACATCGCGACCCCTGGGGAACGCCTTGGTATACTGTTCCGGTTGACGTATTGTGTGCCGTTTATGGTGGCCGCTGAATCGAAGGTGACCAAGAATGTGCCGTTGATTAGTAGGTCCGCATGGCCATCTGTGCTCACCCTGGCTGGGCTGTCGTTGACGATGATTACCCCATCCTCGACGATTGTGATGGGGTTCAGGTGGCTAGGCTGCGTTCTACAATGGGCCATGCCTCCCGCATGCAGCTGCTGGGCGCACGTACTATTTGTCGCTAGCTCGCAGAACGTTGTAACGGCTGTCACGGCGCAGTTGGTGACCGCGACCACCTTGGCGTCGCACTCGGCTACTGTGTTGTCGTCGTCTGTGAGTTGCACGACTCTGCCACGATGTGTCACTGGGAATATGGTGACCTTTCTACAAGAGAACTTAACCTTGGGGTAGCTTATTATGATATGGATTACATTTTCGGATTGTTAAATTTTTATTCTAGATACTTCTAAAATGCTAGATACAGATACTTCTATGGGTTGATCAACCAGAATTTCTCTCGTGTCGCTATGGTCCAAAATAACTGGATTTATGGTATTTAACTATATTTAAAGCAAATTATTTATTTAATGATTAAAATCCTTTTCTTTTAATAATAGTTCGAAAAGGTGGCCTGTGTCTATTTGCTCTTTTTTGGTGTATTTTAACAGTTCGTTAACAGTATTTGTTAATTTGTTTATTTGATTTCGCGTTTCTGAGTATATGACGATCTGTTTATTGTTAGAGTCGATTAACCGGCTCTCTGTGATTTTAATCTGGTCTAGGTCTCTAGCATCAGGCGTCCCTGCCACTATCTTCAGTGCCGTGCCAATGAAGTCTAGACTCCTTGCATTCCTGTGGTGGACCTTTAAAGCGGACAAAAGCGTTTTTACGTGTTCGGTGTCTGTATCTAATAACTTTTGCATATGCGAACGGGGAAATAGTAAGGTCAGGTTGTTTGTCTCCTCGAGCATGGTCATATAATCGGACAGGTTAACAGTGTGTCTCAAGTACCCATATTGTTCCCAAATAACCACCTCGCCATCTACGATGGGAATGTATTTAGAATGCGAGTAATCCGAAACCCGCGCGTAAACTGACGCTAGACATAACAGTATTATGAGTGCGAACCTGAAAGTAAAGCGAAGCCGGAGTAAGTGCGTGTTTGCGGTGCAAAAAGCATATTTCCTAATTTTATGTTTACTTGCTATTATGTGCGTGCGGTGCGAATATTTTCTTAATCTAGTCCTTATTTGATATTGTCCTTATGGACCACCCTCCCCTTTATTAGGACCGATGTCCCTAGGTCCGCTTCGACCTTCTGCTCCACGTATAGGAGAGTAAGCTTGTTGCCGAGCCTTTTGTTGGTTTTGACGAGAACTTTTTCTCCTACCTCAAAAACTCTACTCTGCCTATTCTCATTAACCCGATTGCGCTGAAGCAGCTGCGCTTTTTGTAACTTGTTCCTTACTGACTGTTGCAATTCGGCCGTAGCCGAATGAATTACGTCGATCGGTTTTTTATCAATAGCGGAATGTATCGTGCCGTTGTATAGCACGGTGGCCCTTAGAATAAGCTCCACTGTGTTTGCACTGCCATTGTGGATCCCTAGGCTTCTAGCGATTTCACCTAGTGTGGAGTGGAAACGTTCCACTTGTCCATTGGATGTACTGTGTAAGGGGGGTGCATTACTTATGGAAACCTCAAAGTGGTTTGACAGTAATGATCTAATGGTTTCCGAGTTCAACGATGGTTCGTTGTCGCAATAGATCGACTTAGCGTGTGGGAAAATGTTCATTAGTTGGATGAGCGCAATTTTTATATCTTCAATCGTACGGGACGCTATCGGTTGCACGACCGCAAATTTAAAGAATTTGTCTAAACATGTTAGAATTAATTTTTTGTTTGTCGAGTATATGTCGACGTGCAAAATTTCGCCCGTGAATGAGGGAATTGGTGTTTCGCCCAAAGGTTGTTTGTTTGGGTGCCTATCGTATTTGGCTCTTGCACAAACTTTGCAATTCAAGGCCACCTCATTTGCCAATCTAGTCATGTTTGGGAAGTAGTACTCGCCTATGATTTGCTTCACGTTTTCTTGGGCCGCCCTATGGGCGCGATTGTGCTCTAATTTTGTGATTTCCAGCATTTCATCTGTATTAAAAATGTCTGCAACAAGATTTTTGCAATGCCTGAATTTCGTGGCTGGGAATGTCGTTACTAACTCATTTTGTATTTGAGCCAACACGTGCAGACTGCAGTGCAGTGCATTTACCACATCAGGGTTTACAACTTCTTTTAAGAGGTCGAGTAACGCCTCTTTACTAACGCCTCTTTACAAATCTCTGCTTCAAAGGGAACCTCGCCTCTTCGATAACAATCTGATTTCTAAAACAATTCAGGGGCTTGTCAGTTGCTTCTATTGTGTATGACAGCGACACCTCACTGTGTATTGTCGCGGCGTCCGAGTTTGCGGTCTGATTTTCTAACGCATGCAGATCCTGTCGAGACAGTGCGTCGGCAACGTAATTCTCTTTGCCGGGTTTGTAGAAGACATTGGCGTTGTGCTCGTCAATGAACGCTTTCCAGCGCTTAATCTTTGCATTCGGGTTTCTTTCTGAAACCGCATATGCCAGCGGTTGGTGATCTGTGAATATATTTATTCCCTTTGCCCCGTACAAGTAGTGGCGAAGTTTACCTAAGGCCCAGACAATCGCAAGCGATTCTCGCTCATTTGTTGCGTAATTGGCCTCCCTGTTTTTTAACGTTCTCGAAATCATTGTGATCGGACGACCGTTTTGAGAGAGAACAGCCCCTATGCCGTGACCTGACGCGTCTGTTGTCAAGTCGAAGGGTGACTTATAGTCAGGGTAAAGTAACATGACATCTTCGGATGCCAGAATGTTTCTTAAATTTTCGAACGAGTGTTTTTGCACTTCGTTCAGCTGGATCGGGATTTTCCTCGATCGATGTTTGCTAACGGAGCCATTTTCTCCCTTTAAAATATCGGACAATGGCCTAGCTAGGGATGCGAAGTCTTTTACAAAGCACCTGTAGTTACTGGCGAGTCCCAAAAAGGATCTCACCGCGAACAAATTCTTAGGCTCAACGTATTCCTGTATGGCCTTAACTTTTTCGGGGTCAGTTTTTGCCCCCTCGCCTGTCACTATGAAACCTAAGTACTCCACGCTTTCGCTAAAAAACTGGGTTTTCTCTCGCGCTACTCGCATGTTGGCGTCTAAGAGGTTTCCTAAGACCGCATCAACGTGTCTGACATGGTCGTTCTCATTTTCCGAGAACACAATCACGTCATCGACGTATACGTAGCAGCATTTGCCAATGTACTCTCTGAGTACATCGTCAATGGCACGTTGAAAGATGCTGCCAGCGTTTTTTAGACCGAAGGGAAGTCGGCAGAACTCGTACTTCCCTCCATTTACTGAAATCGAGGTCTTTACGCGGTCCTTTTCTGCTAAGACGATCTGGTGGTAACCAGACTTCAAGTCTAGGGTGGTAAAAAACTTCGCCTTACCCAGATTTGATAAAATCATGGATATGTCTGGCATGGGGTACTTGTCAGCTATCGTTTGTTCGTTAAGCTTTCTAAAGTCGACCACTAGTCTTTTCTTTTTTCCCCAAATTCGTCTACTCCTTTTTTGTCTACTACCCATAGTGGGTTATTATAAGGTGATCTTGATTTCCTTATAATACCGTCTTTAAGGAGCTGTTCCATCTCCTTGGCGACGAAGTCTGCTACTCCCATAGGATATGGGTAAAGCTTGGTGTAAATAGGGGACTCGTTGGTGGTTCTGATTGTAGCAACAACGGCCGTGTTGTAAGGCAGCGATTCGTTTGGGTTTGCAAAAACCCTAGCCCTAGCAGTAAGGACCTTTTCAAATCTAGCCTTGACATGGGAAGGTATCTCTGAGTCTTTTAGTTTGGTGAAATTAACGTTGTTGCACTCATGGTACAGAATATGTTCTGTACCGTTTTGGAGATTTATTTTGCCCTTCTTCAAATCGAGATTTGCCTGAACCTGTGTTAACAGGTCTAGGCCAATAATCCCGTCAAAGGTAGATAGGCTGTTTAGAATAAAAATTGGAGATGTCACTCCGAATATGGAGAGAAAAACATTCTCTTTGATTTGATCAGAGCCGTGAATGGAATTTACGGTAAAAGACTTTTGGGTGGGCACTACGTTTTTAAGCTGTTTACAAGGCTTCATGTAGTTTTTTGACGCCCCAGTGTCGATTAAGAATTTGAAAGTTATCCCCGCTACTTTTTTTTGTATAAATGGTAGCAGGGATTTACCCCTAAAAAATTAACGCAATCACTATCGCTTTCTTGGTCGTCGGCAGCTTCGCTGGCTGCGGAGGTGGCGGCTTTCTCATATGAGGCAGTGGACCCGTCATCTTGTGATAGGTGGTCCACTCTTTGGCGCCTCTGGCCTGTCACTCGTTCAGTCCCACTTCTTTTCTGTGCTCTTGGGGGCCCGTGTTCCTATTGGAACACAGTTGGTTGCCTAAACTTAGACGAAGTGTCTACCTCCATTGGCTCTTGGCCCTGGGTGCTAGTCTGTGGCTGCTGGAAGCCACCCTGCCTTGCGTAAGCTGGGCTCTTGGTATGGTTAGGATTGGCCCCTGCACCTCTCTGTTCTTGTTGTCTGTTCGACCTAGCCTGAGGCTTCTGGTCGTGCCTGTTGTTTTTGTCCTCTAAGGACTTGGCGTAGTTCGCCGCGAAAGCATATCTTTCGTGGTTTGCTTCTACTTCCTTTGCTAATGCCAAAGCTGAAGGCAAGTCAGGTGGGTGCGCAAAGAAAAGTACGTCTGTTAGGCTTCTCTTCAAGCCTGATATGAATACCCTTAGGGCATCGCTTCTAAATTTATCACACATACCCCTAGCTAGGGCTGCGTCGTAAGTCATATTGACTTTATTGGTCAACAATGTCAGCTTCTTTTCTACTTCGTCGTAATATTCTTGGATTGTCAAGCCGCCCTGTCTCAAGGTGCCTAGTTCTTGTTCTATCACATGCAAGGCGCGTTTGTCGCTATACGAGGCATCCAATCGACTTATGAAAGCGTCAAAGTTTAATGCTGTGCTGAACTGAGAGAGAATCGCGTTCGCCTTATCTCTGATTTTGCTTCTTATTATTATTACCGCTTGGTAATGTCTGCTACTGCCCTGGTAGGGCTTGAAAATTTTATAGGCAGCATGAGCCGCTTGACGCCACGAAACGTATGTTTCTGGTGCACCAGTGAATTCTTGCAGGCACTTGACGGCGTCTAAAGGTTCGTCACACGTTACCCCCGGGGTCACTTCCACATCCTGATACACTATTATTTCTGGCACAACTAGATGGGAGTTTTTAAATTTGCCTGTTAGCTCTTCTAACTGATCTTTGAATTCTTGCCGCAGCGCTCCAAAATTTCGTTCGTGTTGAGCTGCCTGTGCCGACAGTGCGGCGTTCACTGAGGCCTGAATTATGGCCGAAATCTGTTCACTGTTCATCATTGTTAATCTTCTGTCAACTTTGATATCACAAATACCTTTTACCAGTTCGTCAGAACTAGAATCACAATATTCGACGACTATGCCGTCGCACATAAGTACAAATTCAGATACTATTCACGAACTCGTTTTTAATTTTTTATTTTTAACCTGAAAACTAAATTTTGGCTTTGGGTTGTCGGTTTTAGACAATTTGCATTAAACGTATATTTTTATAAAGCTTCACATAGAAAAAATTAAAATAAAAAAAAATGTATCTGGCTGATCAGCCCACTTACATGATTTTTTTATCACTAGTGTTAGGTTTTAACCCGGTTGGGCGCCAATTAACCAGCCTGCTGGTCCGTCGAGAGAGATTGTGTCCAAATCCCCGTCGAACCAATGAGACAGTATTATTTGAGAGTACAGCTTTTTATTATTGGGCACGTCTTGCCGCAAGGGAATTAGCTTAAGATCTAAATATGCCAATCAAAGAATGCTTAACATAAACCCAAGAGTGTCAACGGCGACGCTCGCAGAGCGGCTGGCAGAGCGGCCGCCGACGCAGTTGTTGACGCTGTCGCTGTGGCCGCCGAAAGTGCTGACCACGCAGCATGTGCAAGGAGTCTTATTACGCCCGCTGTCGCTAGGGCCGCTGACCATTTGTTTATGTTATGCACAAAACCAAACATAGCGACGGATGTGAGCCGCGTGATCAGCGACTATGTTGCGCTGCAGATCTTAGGCAGCGCGAATACAACGGCGGGTGTGAGCCGCGTGATCAGTGGTTAACTTACATATGCGAGTCAACATTTTCCACAATGGCAGCCATAAAAAATGAGCAACGCAACTCGTTGACTGACATTCATTTAGAATCGTTGCTTTTAATAAAGCCATATCCCCAAAAAATTGAATTAGATGAAGTCATATATTACCACAATTTAAAAAAATAATTTACCATACTTAATACAGACACCAATAACCACAATTAAAAACATATAAAAGCCAAACTATTCAGCAACTTGGTTGCTCTTTCGCGCACTGTAATTTGCACCAACACAATCACATATTTTTCTCCTCTCCATTTGGCCGGCCCTGCGTTAGAGAGCCTTAGAATACAACAACAAGGGGAGAACACAGTTGACCACAAAGAAGATATTGAGAAGACGAATTTAATTTACGCGGCAGCAATAGCACTGAACAAACATAAATTAACACAACAAGTAAAAAGTTACAATAAGAACATATCGAAGCAGTTAAGATGTAGTAACTATGACGACACTGTAGGAAAAAACTAGCTGCAATAATTATTTATGTATGTATGTTTACTGGTAAAACTAAATGTTTGTAATATTAATTATATATGTATAACTGTATGTGTGTATTTGAAAACAGACTCCCTGAAGCAGGCACAATAAGATGCCGAAACGCGTAGGAGGACAAATTTTAATAATGATAAAATAAAATGGAATTATTAAAATGAGCCACAACGGCCTAATAAACTCGCAGAAAATACACAGAAATATTTTTCACCCAATGAAAATCCACTGCGAAGGGAAAGGGTAAACATTTTTCAGGTTCCCACCATTACCTGCATTACCCAAAAAACAATTACCTTGGTCAATTTTACATCCCATTATAATTTTATGGAAAAGGTGACCTTTATTTCACTAAAAACGGCTAAAAATGTTACGCAGAAACACAAGCGCAAAAGTTTTTCAGCAGCCGCTGTACCTGATTTGTGTCCTTTTTGTACCAGCTGCAGCGTGTTTTTGGTGCTATGTTGCTGCAGTTTTCTGCTCATAAAAACCGACAGGTAGGCAAGTTCTGGCAGCCAATATTGGTAAATATAGGTTCAGAAATCAATATCGAATCAATCTTTTTTCTTTCTATTCTACCAATGTTGCGTAAAGGGTATAAATATAACGATTTTGCAATTCAGGTACAGGAGACACAACGGAAATCAGAATAAACTGAACTTTGTTTACTTTTATTAGACATTGACGTACCTTTCGGCAGGGACTAAAACCAGAGACTTAATAGCCATTGGTTGCCAAGTTTACCTGCAAATCAATCAAAAAGATTGTATTTTTCTAAGAAAACGTAACTCGTTGCAGTCTGAAAAAATGTTTGCAGTTTCTGACGGCATGGACATTTCTCTATCATATAAATTTCATTTTTTTCTAAACGCTTTCATCTAATCATCTAGCGAATAGTGTCTTCAGCCAATCACGCACAGGAGAGTGCTGAAGTCATCGAAAAGATAAAAAGCAACGAAGAATTCCTGCTACATCTACTCCAGAACCATACTTCCATCATCGATTCCACATTTTATGTTGACAAAAAAAGCAATTCTGCAACTGCAACAAAAACAACGGCACCCTCTTAACACACACGTGGTACTCACAGTTAAACCGATCTACTAGCAGCAAGTATTAAAAGCATGCAGTGAAAAATATTATACGTACTAACCGGCATCCACCATCACAAAATTAGCCCAATATTAATCTGTCCAGAACAATTCAGAGATCAAATAGCTCAAATATATGATTATTTACCACTCGATCAAATGTTGCCCGTCACTGCAACCATTGTGATTTAATTTAAATCATTTAACTGCACAGAATCAGGCGAGCCACCACTACTACACACGTCACTTTTAGGGTGACACTGTCTCTAGCATCAACGTCACAGCTAGAAGTCTTCAACATCGTGCACGATTCGCTGTGCGATTCAACAAGTTGGATCCTATTTTAGCTGATAACGCCAGTTATAGCAGCTAACAAGGACAGGGATCAGTTTTTGCTCACTCCAGATAATATTCGACGATGCTTCATACATGAATAAAATCGCTGCGAGTTCCAGCTGTTTAACAACAAAGCAATTGCTTTGTGCCAAGCAGCTCACACATCACAACACATTTGGATCTTTCCAAAATAAGCTGCAATGGAAATTCAGGCGGTTTCGTCAACTATACATCTTGAAAGAACTTGCCTCTTTTAACTTTCCACCGGATACAACGCACGCAATACCGAAAATAGCTTCAGCACCTTTGGCACAACAATCAGCGAAGTCAAAGCAAAATACGTTCGTTTCGGCAACATCAGTCAGCCCTTACGATCAGTCTTAACAGACGTGTAAGAACCAAATATGCAGCGTACAGATCAAAAATATAATTAGTTTGACGGTCTGCAACAGGATTTGGCGGCAATCAACTCCTCTTCAACGACTGGAAGAATATTAAGTCGCTGCAAGTTAATTGTTATAAACATACTGCACATTTGATACAATTAAGTAATGACATCAAAATCACACATTTTAAGGAAGGGCAAAACACAGTTTGTCAATACGTTTAGCAGGGGAGATTTCTGTTTGAACTACTCAATGGGCAAACAGCTAGTGCATTTGATGATCATTGATATGGCTCAATTTTAGGACACAATTCGCAAATATGAAAAATCAATAAGATTACCAATTAAGCTGCAGACCCAATATCTAAATCTAATCACCTATTGTTATCTTTAAATAGTCATCTATATATATAAAACAGTTCGTACTGATTGGTGATCAACCATAAAATCTGGAGAGCTGAAATTTTCAAAGTAGTTTTCTCTTAGTCTCAAAGTGCGTACTAAGAAGCGATTTTTTAAATTCTATACGCAAGCTCGGAAAATGAGGAAAACCCGTTGTATGTAACTTTTTCGGTTTTAATTCGATTAAGTTCAAACTTATTTTCAAAGATCACTATGAAAATTCATTAAAAACTGTACACTAATTTTATGGATAATGCACCCCCCCTGGCAGGAAAATGAATGGTCAAGGTTGTGAGGTAGTAAAAGCTGCCGCACAAATTATTTAAAGGAATTTAGTGGAATTTAATTTAAAAGAATATACCATGAAGGTATTTTTGATATCACGAAAAGAATACCATGAAGCTTTCAAGTGCATAAGTATTTTTTAGTGCAAAACAGCAAACCGGATAAAAATACTATGTCAGTCAAGTTAGCGTCGATCGAGTTAGCGTCGATTTTATGACAAAATGGAACCTTTTTTTAAAATGCAATTATTTTTAGTTTAATTAAGTTTAATCAAAAAAATTTAAATGCAGAATGTAAGGGGAATAAATAATCTATCATTTAAATGCAAAAACTTGAAAATTTGAGCTTTCAATGTGTTTCAATTTTGGGGCGGAACTTGAAAAATAAATTGATTTTTGACAATTTTCATTATATCTCCAATTATATGTATACTTTATGGGGTCGGAGATGCTTTCTTATGCCTGTTACATACTTTTGCACAAAACCATTATACCCTTTTTTCCCCATTTTTAGGGTATAACAAGTAAGAGCGCTTTAGTCGCTCATAATTCTCATAATTTTTTATCTGCATTCATACATTGAAACACACACACACACACACATACAAACACAAGCCGCGTAATATCTCATAATTTTCCTTGAACAGTCCCATATCCATGAATAGTCCAAATGCCTTCTGTAAGTGTATAGAGTTGGTTGTGTGGAAATGCTGTCTTTAATCCTCTGCAGTCACACTGAAATGCTGCATCCTTTCATTGATAAATCCCCCCATTTTGTAAAGTGCCTACTAAATCACAAAACTCTTCAGTAATTAACAACAAAAATTCACTTTCACTTTCTGAGCTTCTCCACAGCTCCAATAACTTTTTATTTAGTATAGAAATTATTATATTATCGTAACCACGAATTTTAGCTGCATGTTTGTTCTTTTAAAGTGAAAACAAGACTTGACTCTCCACAGGAATGCAGGCATATTTGTACAAATTTAGTGCCTTGGTATAATGGAATAGGAAAACACTTGTCCCAATTTTGGTAACCTAATCAGGTACAAGCAAGTGGTGATATATTTTTCACCCAATGAAAATCCACTGCGAAGGGAAAGGGTAAACATTTTTCAGATTCCCACCATTACCCAAAAAACAAATACCTTGGTCAATTTTACATCCCATTATATTTTTATATATACGCAGAAACACAAGCGCAAAAGTTTTGTTCAGCAGCAGCTGTACCTGATTTGTGTTCTTTTTGTACCAGCTGCAGCGTGTTTTTGGTGCTATGTTGCTGCAGTTTTCTGCTCATAAAAACCGACAGGTAGGCAAGTTCTGGCAGCCAATATTGGTAAATATAGGTTCAGAAATCAATATCGAATCAGTCTTTTTTCTTTCTATTCTACCAATGTTGCGTAAAGGGTATAAATATAACGATTTTGCAATTCAGGTACAGGAGACACAACGGAAATCAGAATAAACTGAACTTTGTTTACTTTTATTAGACATTGACGTACCTTTCGGCAGGGACTAAAACCAGAGACTTAATAGCCATTGGTTGCCAAGTTTACCTGCAAATCAATCAAAAAGATTGTATTTTTCTAAGTAAACGTAACTCGTTGCAGTCTGAAAAAATGTTTGCAGTTTCTGAAGGCATGGACATTTCTCTATCATATAAATTTCATTTTTTTTCTAAACGCTTTCATCTAATCATCTAGCGAATAGTGTCTTCAGCCAATCACGCACAGGAGAGTGCTGAAGTCATCGAAAAGATAAAAAGCAACGAAGAATTCCTGCTACATCTACTCCAGAACCATACTTCCATCATCGATTCCACATTTTATGTTGACAAAAAAAGCAATTCTGCAACTGCAACAAAAACAACGGCGCCCTCTTAACACACACGTGGTACTCACAGTTAAACCGATCTACTAGCAGCAAGTATTAAAAGCATGCAGTGAAAAATATTATACGTACTAACCGGCATCCACCATCACAAAATTAGCCCAATATTAATCTGTCCAGAACAATTCAGAGATCAAATAGCTCAAATATATGATTATTTACCACTCGATCAAATGTTGCCCGTCACTACAACCATTGTGACTTAAGTTAAATCATTTAACTGTACAGAATCAGGCGAGCCACCACTATTACACACGTCACTTTTAGGGTGACACTGTCTCTAGCATCAACGTCACAGCTAGAAGTCTTCAACATCGTGCACGATTCGCTGTGCGATTCAACAAGTTGGATCCTATTTTAGCTGATAACGCCAATTTTAGCAGCTTACAAGGACAGGGATCAGTTTTTGATCCTCACTCCAGATAATCTTCGACGATGATTCATAATGACACATGATAAATACATGAATAAAATCGCTGCGAGTTCCAGCTGTTTAACAACAAAGCAATTGCTTTGTGCCAATCAGCTCCCTCATCACAACCCATTTGGATCTTTCCAAAACAAGCTGCAATGGAAATTCAAGCGATATGCAGCGGAATTTCGCCAACTATACATCTTGAAAGAACTGGCCTTTTATCACTTTCCACCGGATACACCGCACGTAATACCGAAAATAGCTTCAGCACCTTTGGCACAATAATCAGCGAAGTCAAAGCAAAATACGCTCGTTTCGGCAACATCAGTCAGCCCTTACGATCAGTCTTAACAGACGTGTAAGAACCAAATATGCAGCGCACAGATCAAAAATATAATTAGTTTGACGGTCTGCAACAGGATTTGGCGGCAATCAACTCCTGTTCAACGGCTGGAAGAATATTAAGTCGCTGCAAGTTAATTGTTATAAATGTACTGCACATTTGATACAATTTAGTAATAACATCAAAAATACACATTTTAAGGAAGGGGCGATTTCTGTTTGAACTACTCAATGGGCAAACAGCTAGTGCATTTGATGATCATTGATATGTCCCAATTTTAACAACCAATTGGCAAATATGAAAAATCAATAAGATTACCAATTAAGCTGCAGACCCAATATCTAAATCTAATCACCTATTGTTATCTTTAAATAGTCATCTATATATATAAAACAGTTCGTACTGATTGGTGATGGTGATCAACGCAGGGCCTTAACCATAAAAGCTAGAGAGCTGAAATTTTCAAAGAAGCTTTCTCTTAGTCTGAAAGTGCGTACTAAGAAGCGATTTTGAAAAATTCTTTACAGAAGCTCGGGAATTGCGGAAAAACCGTTGTATGCATTTATTTTGTTTTTCATCCGATCGGCCTCAAATTTATTTTCAACGATCAATCTAAAGGCTCATTAAATAATGTATACATATTATATGGAAAATGCACCCCCCTGGGAGGAAAATGGGGGATCAAGGTTGTATGGCAAAAAATTCATTTTCATCCTATTTTCTTCAAACTTTTTTCGAAGCTCTACCAAACAAAATATTAAGAATGTGATTTTCAAATTTTGGAAAATCAACCCCCAAAGTCGGAAAATGCCGGGAAAACTTTTGTATGAAACTGGTTTGATTTTCAGCCGATCAGCTTCAAACTCATCATCAAAGCATCAAAGCACATACAAAAGTATAGAAAATCTGACTTTTACATTTTTGAAAAACCACCCCCTAAAGTCGAAAAATGGCGGAAACATTTTTGTTTTTCATCCGATCAGCTTCAAACTTCTTTTCAAAACTCTACATAACAAAATAATAACGAGTTTTTAAAAATTTGAAAATTATTTTTAGTGTATAAAAACGGGGCGTAGCACCGCACGCCAGCAAATGCTAGTACATTATATTACATTAAGTTCAGTCTCAGTACGACCATAAACAGTTACTCCATTCTTACATCACACGCAGCAGTGTCTGTCGCAGGGTCTTCAAATCCTGTATTGTGCGCAACGCAGGATTCCCTCTCTGCGGTCCAACTGGTTCAAGTTCTAATTTCGACGACCATATTCATACAGCTTACCTACTGTATGCACCAAAGCTTACACACAAAAAATAGCAATGCACTAATAAATTATTATCTTATCTATATATATATAAAACAGTTTGGTGATCAACGCTGGGCCCCAA
Source organism: Drosophila maculinotata (assembly GCA_035045305.1). Lineage (NCBI taxonomy): Eukaryota > Metazoa > Arthropoda > Insecta > Diptera > Drosophilidae > Drosophila > Drosophila maculinotata. Next base: position 275,972 of record JAWNPD010000574.1, on the reverse strand, counting down.
CTATAAGAGCAAGAGAGGTGAAATGTGTACAAACTATATACAGATGCTCGGGAAATGAGGAAAAACCTATGGATGAAATTTTTTTTTTTTTCATCCGATCGGGTTCCAACTTATTTTCAATGATAATTTTTAATTTAATTTTGTGGAAAATTCACCCCCCTTGGAAAAAATGGTGGGTCAAGGTTGTATGGATGAAAATAAAATTTTCGTCTGATTATCTTCCAATTGAATTTTAAAGCTCTGCATAACAAAATTTTAAAAACATGATTTGATTTTTTTGAAAGTTCTGGGATCAAGCCTTAAGAGCTAGAGGACCGAAATTTTCACAGTAGTTTCCTCTTACCCAAGAGCTGTACCCAAGCTTGGAAAATTAGGAAGAACTGTAGTATGCAACTTTTTTGTTTTTCATCCGATCGGCTTTAAACTTATTTTCAAAGATTATTGTTAAAATGCATTTAAAACTGTTTTTATATATATAATATATATATTATTTTATAGAAAATCCACTCCCTTGGGAGGAAAATAGGGAGTCATGGCTGTCTAGGCAAAAAACTAATTTTCATCCGTTTTGTTTCAAACTTATTTTCAAAGCTGTAAATATAACAATGTGATTTTAAAATTTTGGAAAACAGTTCTGCAAAGTGAGAAAATAGTGGAAAAACTTTTTTTATTTTCATTTGATCAGCTTCAAACTTATTTTCAAAGCTCTACAACAAAATATACGCAAAATAACTTTCAAATTTTTTAAAATCTACCCCCAAAGTTGGAAAATGCCGGGAAAACAGTTCTACGAAACTTTTTTGTTTTTTATCCGATCAGCTTCAAACTTATTTTCAAAACTTTCCATAACAAAATATTAACAACGTGATTTTAAATTTTGGAAACTCCTTAAAAATTAGTGGCAATTATTGCAGAAAACAATTTTTTGTTTTCTGTTCGATTGATTTAATTCACCTGCGTAGAAATTTAAACTTTCAATATCAGACCAATTTATTCTATATACTAGTATGTATATAAAAGAGTTCGTTCTGACTGGCGATGGCGATTAGCGATGGTGATTGGCGATGGTGAACAACGCAAGGCCCAAACCATAAGAGCTAGGGATCTGAAATTTTCACAGTAGTTTCCTCTGAGGACGTAAGAGCGTACTAAGAACATTTTGGAATTCTATGCCAATGCTCGGAAAATGACGAAAAACTGTTGTATGAAACTTTTTGGTTTTTCATCCGATCGGCTTCAAACTTGTTTTCAAAGATCATTATAAAAATGATTTAAAAACTGTATACTGTATGGAAAAGCCACTCCTGGAGGAAAATAAGGGGTCAAGGTTGTATTGGCGAAAAATGAGATAATTTTCATTCTATATTCTTCAAACTTATTTTCAAAGCTACACATACAAAAGTATAGAAAACATGGCTTCCAAATTTTGGAAAATCTACCCGCATAGTCGGAAACTAGCGGGAAAACAGTAGTATGAAACTTTTTGGTTTTTCTTCCGATCAGCTCCAAACTCATTAACAAAGCTAAACATACAAAAGTTTAGAAGGCCAGACTTTGCAATTTTGGAAAATCTAGCCCCAAAGTCGAAAAATGGCGGGAAAACTGTAGCATGCAACTTGTTTGTTTTTCATCCGCTTCAAACCAAAAAGTTGTATGCAACAGTTTTCCCGCCATTTTCCGACTTTGGGGGTGGATTTTCCAAAACTTAAAAATCACGATTATTTTTTTTTTATTTGGAGTTTTGGATATTTGAAGATAATCGGAAGAAAATTTAATTTTCATCCACACAACTTAACTGACCATTTTCCTCCCAAACGTCCAAAAAAAAATCAGATTGGGGCTCATATTCCGGAGCTTAATTTTCTTCACAAAGTACCAACACCTTAACATATGTAGAAAATGCAACTGCAACTCCACTATAATATGCAGTAATACCCTGAATCCCCATGTTTCAGCATTAACAAGTAAGAGTGAGAGTTTATTTTCCGATCGTAATAAAATTTGTAGGACATTAAGATGGTATATAAATGTGTGAGTATGTCAAATCCGAATGTCATACCTACAAAAATAATGATTTATCGGGGGGAGGCATCTAAAAAGTAAAATAATCGTTACTTCTGTATTCTAAACGAGAATATACATTTTGTGCCTCTAGCTCTTATACCTTTCAAGCTATGCCCAAAAAACACTGATATGTGATCGAAATTTATCGATAATTTTAGAACGGGACGAAATATCGAAAAAATATGATAATCTTGTATTGAGCCGGCATTACGATATTTTATATTTTTGATTGAATATGAACTCTCTAGCTTTGGTAGTCTCTGAAAAAAACGCGCTTTCATACAGACGGACATGACTATATCGACTCGGCAATAGAAAGTGATCAAGAAAATATATACTTTATGGGGTCGGAGATGCTTCCTTATGTCTGTTACATACTTTTGCACAACTTCATGATACCATTTTTCCCATTTTTATGGGTTCAGGGTAAAAAAAAATAAAAAGCAACGAACTTACCGACCAATCAGCTAAGTTCGCATTTAAAAGACCCCATAATGACAATAGACATTAACAAATACCCAAAGGAATAAATATCCACATGATACAAAGTAAGCTTAGAAAATAAGCAACACATGCGATGCTCTCCGTCTCTCTCGTGGCGCTTTGTAATAATTTGTTTTCCTTTTCTATCACTCGTAGTTATTTAAACTGGATTTGATACTTTTCCGTTCTTTAACAAAACTTGATTCAAGTATTTCCGTACTTAAAAAGTCATACATGCTATACTTAAGTCACGCCAAACAAACTTACCTGAATTGCAAATACTGAAAGCTGGAGATTCGTTGCGCTATAATCTTGGCAATATTGCCAGCCAGACTATATATCTGCCTGGGCTCATCCGTATTGATGTGCTCTTTGATGGACTCAATCTCTTTCAGCCATTTGCCGGTGCTGTCAATACTGGCTATGGTAAACGTCTCATAGATACAGGCAATTTCCAGCGTCTTTTGCAGTATGTTCACTGAAACCTGGCGCACGGTGCCATTAGAGTCGATGCAACGCGGCACAATTTTGCCCAGCATCTGCCCCGTCTGATTCAACTTGGAGGGCACCTCGCAGCTGCCAATTTGCATTGACTTGATGTATACCTTGAGCGTGTTGTTCAGCACATGGCTAGCACAGATGCGCACCTCCGAGTTCTTATCACGCATCCAGTACTCCAGTATACTAATAATAAGGTCCAGGGTCGAGGGCGATGGATCCAGTTCGACAATGACGCATACCAGTGCATTCAGCTGCGGTAGTGATTCGTTCAGATGCTTGGCCAGGAAGCTGTTGTGCTCATCCTCCTCCTGCGAGTCGAACTTAATTTTCAACTGTTTAGCGCAACGAAAAAAGTTCTTACATGCAATTTCAAAAATGACTCTGCCGGCCACGCACTCTGAGCTATCGCTGCCGCCTGAAAAGATCGTATTTTAAATATAATTAAAGCTTACAATAAATCCAACAATTTAAATAGCTGTGTCAGGAATTGAAGCAGATGATAAGCAAGCAAGGATGGGAGCAAACCGGCGCTTCACAGGACCAGAAGGGTGGCACACAATTCAAGAGTACTTCAAAAACCTTCAGGCACTGGTCTCAGACTGACCAGAATCTTCATGGGTGGCTACAATCTCAGACGAATCAAGTACACGATCATCATGTGGAAGAATAGACTTAGAAGACTCACCGGTCTGCTGACAGGGCATTAGCGACCAACAAAAATTCTTTCATTTGTTCAAGAAATACGGTTGATGGAGGAGCCTAAGGCTCAGAAGGGGGCACAATAAAACTAGTAGGTCGCAGTCCACATGCTCCTTCCATAATAATTTATTAGTCAAACTTTACATTTCAGCGACCGCAAATAACGCATATGATATACATTTTCACTTAATTACTTAATCACTTTATTGCGAAGGAGGTTTTCCGCATATAGAACTTTTCAGCGTGTGACGGTATGCCCCATCTTAATGTAAAACAAAAAAGGTAACTTTAATATTATCTGATTTCTACACTACCGTGGAGGCAAACAAAAAAACCGCTATTATCTAAAGCGGTTTCCCCTTTAGGCCTAGAAGGCTGGTCCTAGCTTGCCCCGAGCAAATGTTTTACTTCAAACAATTTAAAACAATTTAACCTTGTTATACCCTTGCAGAGGGTATTATAATAATGGCCAGAAGCTTGCAACGCATAGAAGGAAATATTTCCAACCCCATAAAGTATATATATTCTTGATCAGGACGACGTCGATATACCTTTGTCCGTCTGTCATTCTGTTTCTACGCAAACTATTATTTTTACCTATTTCAGTAGGGCTTTTGACTCCATTAATTATTATATTTTACTTCACAAACTTCATCTTCTGCGATTACCAAAAAAATTAATTTTTGGATCTCTAATTATCTAAAATGTCTTTTTTTAAGGAATAGTCTCTAAGTCATGTCATTTACGGAGTACCACAGGGAAGTCACTTTGGCCTCTTGTTATTTACATTGCTTATAAATGACCTTCCTTCGGTGATTATACACTCTCGGGTGCTGATGTATGCCGATGATGTCAAACTTTGTTTTTCGTTTACTAACTTTCTATCTGGTCAAAGGTTGCAAACAGATCTTGACAGTTTTCAAACCTGGTGTCGCGTTAATTTATTAAATTTAAATTGTGGTAAATATAACGTAATGTCTTTTTATAGGCGAATGCCCTTTTTAAATAATTATGTTCTTAAGGGTAAGCCACTTGAACGAATTGAATCAGTCAGTGATTTAGATATTCTTTTAGATCCCAAGCTTAAGTTTGACAAGCATATTGTTGCTCTGTTGCTAATCGAGCCGATTGATACTAAGACGTTACTAAGACTCTTTAAACTTCGCCCTGTTCTTGAGTATGGGTCTTGAGTATGGATCTTGTATATGGTGTCCCTAATACACGATTCATCAGGATAGAATGTAATCTGTACAAAAACAATTTATACTCTTTGCCGGTGTCTTAACTGGAATCCTAATACTCGCTTGCCTCCTTACCGTAGTAGACTTTTACTAATAAATCTTTCCTCTTTCTGATGGTAGAACAATGCTTGGTGTAATCTTTTTACACAAACTTATTAATGGAAAAATTGATTCGTCCGAACTAATAAGAAATATTAGTTTTGCTGTTCCGATCAGAAGTACATGAACTTTTCTTCCGCTTTCTTTCAAGCCTGAAATACTAACTATGCAATCGATTTACATTTTCGGATCTTATGCTCAAATTATAAAAGCCTTTCCTATATAAAAGATCTCTACTCTTTACTCTTTACTACTTTGCTCTTACATTTTCTGTCTAATTTATAGGTTTTTTATGTTTATTTTTATATCCTGATCCCATTAAACATGTGAAAAAGGGTATAAGGGTTTTTTGCAAAAGTATGTAACAGGCATAAGGAAGCATCTCCGACCCCATAAAATATATATATTATTGATCACTATCAATAGTCGAGTCGACCGTCCATCCGTCCGTCCGTCCGTCCGTCTGTCCGTTTGCCCGTCTGTATGAACGCGCATTTCTCAGAGACTACAAAAGCTAGAGACTTCATATTTGAAATACAGGTTTTCGTAATGCCGGGTCAACACAAGTTTATCATATTTTTTCGATATCTCGTCCCGTTTAAAAGTAATCAATAAATTAAAATTCCAGATTAGTGTTTTTAAGGTATAGCTTAAGAGTAATAAGAGATATCGGCACCAAATTTAGTATGTATATTCTGCTATAGCATGCAGAAGTATACCTTTGGATACCTTTCCCCGATCTCCCAGAAATCGAAAAATAAGTATTTTTAGAGGTATGACCTTCGGATTTAACATAGTCTCACTTTTATATGTCATCTTTATATCCTACAAATTTCATGTTACGTTTAGACAATAAACAAAAAAGTTATTAACGATTCAATGTACCATAGTTTGGGGCCAAAGGAAGAAGAAGAAGGAAATCAATTGCATGACGCGCGTAGCCAGCAACTTTTCTTTGTATGTTTGTGTGTGTTTCCATTGTGACGATCCAAATCTGGACGTCACAAGCTAGGTATAAGTAAATAAGCTAAAGTATATATATATAGATAGGATATTAGAAAAAGGCCTAATTATTGGGAGTTGGGACCTTCTCGAACCCGAAGCACAGGTTAGCGCGAACACAACGGCACATCACTGACGACCCCGGCGCATCACTGACAGCACAGGAACTGGAAGTGAACAAAGGAATAGCGCCTAGCAACAACGGGACCCGCGACCAGCACATGCAGTGACGACGGCAGCGCACATTTCGGACAGCAAGTTCGCGATCGTCATACGCAACGACTGGAAGGCAGCGAAAGCGCAAAGGAATAGCGCACCTGAGCACGGGCTCAGCAGCAACGGGACTCACGATCGGCACACACAGCGACGTCGGCAGCGCGCAATTCGGGTACGCAGACATCGAACAAGAAAGGGAAAATTAGTCGCGCCGGGTATCAGAGTGAACGCAGTCCAGCCGTGGAAAGTACCAATGACAATAAAGTCACGCCGAGGAGCCACGCGAACAGAGTCACGCCGAGGAGCCGAGTATCACAATGAACACAGTCCATGGAACACAAAAGTCGGGTATCCGAGTGAAACGCAGGCCAACAAATTAAACACCGCGACACCCACAACTACGAGCCGAAGAACGTCGACCACACCAATACAGCGCCAGAAGCATCGAATTTAGTCACGTCCAAGAGAAGGAGTGAGCGTAAGAAAAGATAGAGAGATTTTAGAGTGCGGTATAGGCTAGTTAGTTATTTCCATACATTTTGTTTATTAACATGAGAACAATAAAATTAACTCCAGTTAGCATCTATAGATTTAAATCAAGTCTTAGTTATGGCGATAAAAACCATTCTTTACCCACGCATGTACAGTCTGCTCAGTGTTACTAGTGTCCGCTACATGTGCTACGGCGTCCAGCCTCAGTTGTAGTGGTATTAGTGAACACGTACTTACCCTGTTCGAAGGCCAAGGTTTGTGCTACTCGTGCCTACTGTAATTGCTACGACTTCTTAATTGGCAAGCGCAGCTGTCTTAACGAGCCACAAGAGAGAGCGAGATGGCAACTGTTGTTCAATTTCGGTGTTCACAACCGCGCCCGATGGTATAAGAGCAGGAACGTGGCCGGCAGATAGGCAGTCATCGACTAGCTGAGCAAGCGAACACATCGTACTAAATAATACCACAAGGATACCTCAAGGATATCACAGGGATACTACAAGGATATCACAAGGGTATTACAAGGATATCACAAGGGTACGCCAAGTATATAACAAGGATACAACGAGGATACTACGAGGATACTCCAGGGATACTACAAGGATATCACAAGGAAACAACGAGGATACTGCAGGGATAAAAGGATCACATAAAACACCGAAACACCAGGATCATAGAATACAACGAGACATTAACAACGATACCCGACGTGCAAACAAAAGTTCCCATTTCCAATCCGGACGATTTCAACCCGCGACGCGTGCGCAGTGTGAACTTAGCCAGCTCTAGACAACATTGGAGTCCAGTGGATTTCCTATCGCCGCAAGAATGTGCTGCAGGCTATTGTTAAGGAGTTTGGTCTGGATATAGATGGCACAGTGGAGGAACTAAGGAGTCAAATAGCTATGTTCGCAGGCCGGTCAGACTTGCCCAAGCCCAACATTCTGCGCTTGGCCGAGTTAGAAGCCCTCTTCGGCAGTGCTCCGACGCCAGATACCAAGCCTCTCGGAGCCCGATCCCGGGGCACCTCACCCGCCCCTAGCGAAGGTGAGCAGGGGGCAGGAACCAGCTTAGTTGAGGCAGTGAGCCTAGTGGTCCCGACATCGAAGGTCGGCATTCTTGGCCAGCCGGATAGGCAATAAGGAGCATCGATCCCGAGCTTCCCGGTCAACGTCCCTCCTCCGGCACATAGCGAATAAGGAATCCAGCTCGGCATGGTGGACCGACTACGCAAGTGGGGCATATTCTATAGTGGAGCACCAGCGGATCCGCTTCGATTCATCGAGCACTTAGAGGAGCAGGCCGCCGCCTATTGTCTGAATCTCCAACAGTTGCCACCGGCGATGTCTAGTTTGCCGCCGACTGGTTCCGAGTCAGCCGACTACAGGGAGCATCCTGGGAGGAGTTCAAAGAATTTTTGGTACTTCCAGAAGCTGGAAGACTCGATCCGGACCCGAACCCAGAGGAAAGGCGAGTGCTTCAAGGATTACATGCTGGATGTCAGAGTGATGATGCACCGGGCCGCATATAACAAGAAACAGGAACTCAACCCGATCTATGAAAACCTCCTCCCGAAATACCAGCTTTTCACCCGACGACACGAATTTCAGACCCTGGCCCAGCTGACCCACCTCGTGACAACGTACGAGACCACCAGACAAGCACAGACGGCACAAGCGCAGCCAAACGCAGTTGGTCGCAAGCCGGTGGAAACTTTCGACCCTGGACCAGTGGAACCAAGCAACCACATGATCCAGGAGTCAGAGCCTATCGTGAACGTACGTAGGAGTTGTGGAAAGCCAGGTTATACCTGTCGTGACTGCCGGTGCACCATTGTCTGGTTCTCCTGGGAGTGCGGACGCCGTAAAACACGCACTGTGGACTGCTGCCGAGCCACGGCCTCGGGAAACGGGATGCGCGCTCGCCCAAGGGAGGATTGGACGAAGCCGGCGCAGACCAACACTACGCTACCATTACGGTACGAGCGGCGTCGTGTCGTGGCATGCGGCACCATCGAGAACAGATCTCTGGTAGCCACGGTCGACACATGAGCAACCCGCAGCTTAGTGAGCGAACAAGTCGCATAGAAACTCATCACAGCGAGCAACCAACGAACAGTCCTGACTCGAACAAGTTTGACGGATGGCTCCCGGAGAGAGGTAACCCCAGCACTCGTGGTGAAGATACGACTGGGAGAACGCAGCGTGATGATGCCAGTGCTGATCCTACCCACAATCTTGGACGATGTGATTCTGGGTATGGATTTCCTCTGTGAAGTCGAAGCTTTGATCGAGTGTGGACGGGTACAACTGAAGCTGAAATCCAGACGCGCTTCGGGGACTCCAACCCTAACACCGTACGCCCGACTTAAGAAGCTTAGGCCCCCAGTGGGAACAGCCCAGCCAGCGATAGCAAAGGACCAACCACACCGGCCACCATGCTACGTACCCCAGCAGACCCAGCGCACACCCGGATTGCCACTAACATGCCCCCTGGCCACCAGGAGTAACCCGTTCCGCAAACTGGTATCATCGACTCCTCACCCAGCAGCAGATATCACAGCAACAGAGAACACAGAGATACGCACACAAGAACCCCGGACCGCAACAGCAGCAGAGAACACAGAGACACACACACAGGAACCCCAGGCAACAGCAGAGGAACAACTAGGAGCAATTACCGGACACAACGAGGAACAGGACACGCCCACGAAACCCCAGGCTACCAAGGAGGAAGCTCTTGTCGCACAATTCCTACAAGGGGAAGTGAACAAATTTAACGGACTCGCCAGCGTCTCGCAGATCACCCAGCATACCATCACTCTGAAGGACGACCGCCCAATAAAACTACGATACTACCCGAAGAACCCGGCTATGCAGAAAATCATTGACGACCGGGTGGACGAACTGCTGAGGGATGGTCGGATCGAGCCATCGAGGAGTCCCTACAGCGCACCAATAGTGTTGGTCGGGGAGAAAACCAGCGACGTTCGCATGTGCGTGGACTACCGCCAACTCAAGGCACGGTCGATCCCGGACGCATACCCGCTACCCCGCATAAATCACATCCTGGAGAAGCTACGCAACGCCAAGTACATTTCGATGTTGGACCTCAAGAGTGGGTATTGGCAAATCCCAATGGCACCATCGAGTCGGGAATGTACGGCATTTACAGTCCCGGGAAGGGGACTTTACCATTGGAAGGTCATGCCCTTTGGTCTACACTCAGCTCCGGCGATATTCAAGCGTGCACTCGATGGCGTTTTCGGAGCAACCCTGGAAGACCACATGCGCAACCATGAGGAAAGTGTTCCTGAGATTACGCGAGGCCAACCTACAGCTCAACCGGGCCAAATGCAGCTTTTTCCGGAAACGCCTGATCTACTTAGGACGTGAAGTAAGCGACGCAGGAATACACACCGACCCGGAAAGATCATGGGCATCAGGGACCTAACGCCACCCACCAGCGTGAAAGAACTACGACGCTGCTTGGGCATCGCCTCATTGTACCGCCGGTTCGTGGCAAACTTTGCGAGCGTGGTGCATCCGATGTCAGTATTGCTCCGGAAGGGACGCCGATGGGCATGGGACGCACCGCAGCAGCAGGTCTTCGAGGATCTCAAGTCACGATTCACGGAAGCACCCGTCTTGGCCTGCCCCGATTTCACAGAACGGTTCCAATTGCAAACAGACGCCAGCTAGTACGGCCTTGGAGCCGTACTGACGCAATGCATCAAGGGAACGGAGAGAGTCAGTCGCCTATGCCAGGCACCGCCTGACCGCCGCAGAGAAAAACTCCTCCACAACAGAGAAGGAGTGTCTAGCCATAGTGTGGGCTATTCGCAAACTACGATGCTACCTCAAGGGATGCAGATTCGTCATCACTGACCACTTGGCCTTAAAGTGGCTCAACAGCATATACAACCCAACCGGAAGAATTGCTCGATTGGCATTGGAGCTCCAGCAGTTTCAATTTGATGCGCATTATCGCCGAGGAAACCAGAACATCATAGCCGACGCCTTGTCCCGTTGCCGTTGGAAACATTACAGCAGACGATGCAAGAACCTTCTCAATGTACTTGGATACAAAATATGACCAAACTAGTCCAGAAGGAACCAGAAAAGAATCCAGAATATACGTGGGAGAACGAGGAGCTGTACCGCAGGTTTGGGCTACGGCCGGACGAGGAAGACTATACCCCGTTGAAGCTATGCGTACCAAAGGAGCACCGACAACGAGTACTGAAGGAATGCCAAACCATCCAGCCGGACATCAGGGAATACGCAAGACAATCAACCGAGTGACACAGAGATACCACTGGCCAGAACTCTTCCAGGATGTAGCAAGGTACGTAAGTACTTGCGAGACGTGCCAGAAGTATAAAGTAAGCCAACTGTGCCGCCCCGGGAAAATACACACACGTCAAGCCCAGGAGTCGTTCGAGGTGCTGTGTGCCGACTTCGTTGAACCCCTCCCGCGGTCCAAACACGGCCACACCATGCTCCTCGTATTCTTCGACCTGTTCAGCAAGTGGGTCGCGCTGATCTCGCTTCGCAAAGCCACCACGGCGCACCCGGAACGTTTCTTCCGAGAAAGGATTTTGGCCAAATTCGGAGTACCTGCAACCTTCGTCTGCGACAATGGGACCCAATTTACAAGCAGGTCTTTCAAGCACTTCTGTAAACAACTCGGGATGACGCTCCAGCACACAGCACCGTACTCACCCCAGCAGAATCCAACGGAACGAGCCAACAGGACAGTCATAACCATGATATCGCTGTACCTGGACGGCAGACAGAATACTAGGGACGAAATACTGCCGGAAATCAGCCTCGCCGTTAATTCCAGCGCATCGAACACCACCGGATTCAGCCCAGCATATCTGGTCCAAGGACGTGAACCCCGACTTCCTGGTGCACTATACCAGGAAGTTACCACTCCTGAGGCACGGAGATAACCACAGCCGACGACCAGGCCCAGCATTTACGAGAAGTACACCCGACAGCACGGATAAACATGCATAGAGCCACCATGGAGCAAAGCAGACACTACGATCTGCGGCGTAGGGAATGGAAACCCGCCCTGCGACATCTGGTCCTACTCCGCCAGCACCATTTGTTCAAAGCTATAGACGGACTTGCGGCCAAACTTGCGCCCGCTACGTTGGACTGAACAATGTGATGAAATATACGTCCCCCAACATTGTGCGGATATGGCACACGAAGAAAACAGAGCAGCTTATTAACTTATACCTAGTTTGTGACGTCCAGATTTGGATCTTTTAAATCGTGAAATGCTTTCAGATCCGCATATGATATTAGAAAAGGGCCTAATTATGGCGAGTAGGGACCTTCCCGAACCCCAAGCACAGGTAAGCGCGAACACAACGGCGCATCACTGACGACCCCGACGCATCACTGACACACTGAAACTGAAAGCGAACAAAGGAATAGCGCCTAGCAACAATGGGACCCGCGACCAGCACATGCAGTGACGACGGCAGCGCGCAATTAGGGTATGCAGACATCGAACAAGAAAGGGAAAATTAGTCGCGCCGGGTATCAGAGCGAACGCAGTCCTGCCGCGGAAAAATACCATGGACCACAAAAGTCGGGTATCCGTGTGAAACGCAGGCCAACAAATTAAACACCGCGACACCCACAACTACGAGCTGGAGAAACGTTGACCACACCAACACAGCGCCAGAAGCATCGAATTTAGTCACGTCCAAGAGAAGGAGTGAGCGTTAGAAATCGAGAGATTTTAGAGTGCGGTATAGGCTAGCTAATTGTGGGTTACAAGGTGTCGGGATCTACCAGGAGTCTGAGCGAGTTAAGCGACAAAATGAACTCGCATTTACGCGCGATTTGGACATTAGCTTTAGCTGCGCAAATTTTTGGAGGGTTTCCTGATTCACATCGTAGCGCATAAGCTAAATGAAAGGATTCGGGAAAAATGGAAGGAGAATTTGCCAACGAGCTAGCTTTCATCGTGGACTTCAATGGCTTCGTTTTTGCAAATGCGGTGCCGAATGCTTAAAATTTGGAAAGCGCTATGGTAACACAAACACCCAGTCATCAGGTGGGCAGAAATTTGCATAAATTGAACCCCAATGTACTAATTCTAATAATTCCAACTATCCGTCTTGCTTATTTTGTGACGCAAATGATCATTACTTTAGTAAATGCAAGCGTTTTTTAAACCTTAGTCTTAATTTGGGATACAAGGAGGCAAAGAGAATGCATTTATGTTTAAATTGCCTGCGGAAAGGCCACAATCTTCAGCAATGCAAGTCAGGGCACTGCAAAGAATGCCACTTGAAGCATCACTCGTTGTTACATTTGAAATCGAGTCCACCAGCTTTGTTGCCATCAGTTGACTCAAGTGTTTAGAATCACTCCTCAGCTGCACTAATTTCATGCTGAACTGCATCATCATACCCTCCACCTGAAATCTCAAATACCTCGCATACAAATTACGTGTTACTTGCAACTGCGATAATATTTGTTAAAAACCGTTCTGGTGCACTCATTCCGTGTCGTACCATACTCGATTCAGCATTACAACTAAATTTCATCACTTCTCGCATGGCTAGCATACTACAACTTAAATCTCGCAAGTCAAACATTTCGATATCTGGCATAGGAGAATCTTCGCTGGCTTCTGATAGTACCATCGATGTTGTTGCACAATCACAGGACTTCGATATTAACGCCTCTGATTGAAACACTCCAAGAAATATATCGCTTGCTGATCCACTTTTCGACAAGTCACAGCGCGTCGGTCTTTTAATTGAAACTTCCCCTTTCTTTGACTTAATCGATATGGAAAAAATGCAACTTGCTGACAACTTGCTAATCCTCCAGAGCATCAAACTTGGTTGGATAGTTGCTGGAGGGCTGGCAAACGCGTCCAGCAAGCACCCATCGTCGAAACTAACGACACATCGCTTCATGAAATCGTAAAGACTTTCTGGGAAATTGAAAAAAAATACGCTTCCGATCCATTGATTTCTGAACAAGATGCAATCAGCGAGAATATTTTTCAAAAGAGCTATTCGCGCTTAGATATCGGCCAATATTCGGTTCGGCTTTTAGCCAACATCGGTTACGAAGCTCTTGGAGATTTTTACTGTCTTATTGATCGTCGATTTAAATGTTTGGAAACTAAATTGGCAAAGAATCCTACTCTTACGGCTCAATATTCCGCCTTTCTACAAGAAAATCTGGATTTAAATCAAATGTCTCCAGCATCGAAACAACCAGGTGTGCCGCAATTCTTCTTACCTCACCATTGCGTGCATAAGCTAGACAGCAGCGCCACAAAACTTCGCGTTGTCTTCGATGGCTCTGCGAAAAGTACATCTGGTCGCTCTCTTAACGACTTGCTAGTAACAGGGCCGACCATTCAGCCAAAAATATTCAGTGTTCTGCTTCGCATTAGGTTTTACAAGGTTGCTTTGTGTGGAGACATATGCAAAATGTACCGTTGCGTACGTATGTCTCATCCTGACGAATATTTGCAGTGCATACTCTGGCGTGAAGACCATTCTCATGAGGTTAGAGCATACAAACTCGATACCGTTACCTATGGGACGAAGCCTGCTGCTTTCAATGGCAATTCGCGCCATGCATCAGTTGTCATTTGACGACGAGTAATCTTTTCCAATCGGCGCTTAAGTCGTCCGTCGAGACTTTTATGTGGATGATCTCATGTCTGGAGGCGACACAGTCGAAGAGGTGAAGGAGGTTCGGCGCAAAGTCAAGGGTTTGTAACTCAGAGGGTATTTCCCCATACGCAAGTGGTGCTCAAATGAGCCAACCGCCCTCAAGGGAGAGCCAGAGTGCGATAGAGAAAAGCTACTCAAATTCCATGATGGTACTGATTTTGCGAAAGCTTTGGGCCTGGTGTCGAATCCTAGTTCGGATAATCTGCTGTTTAACTTTTCGCAAATCAATACTGGTAATCCACACTCTAAACGCACTGTTTTATCGAAAATCGCCAGATTTTATGACCCACTTAGTTTAATTTCGTCCATTTTTAAAGTCGAAGATGTTTCTACAAGCTTTATGGAAATCAGGGACTCTGATTGGCATAAACCACTGCTTTCGGCATGGTGCGAACTAACTTCTCAATTCGCCATAGTTCAAAACTTCAAGTTTCCGAGATTCTTCATGTTGCCCAAGACATCCATTCAATTGCATGCTTTTTGTGACGCCAGCACATTGGAAATTGGTTTCAGCCCAGCATATCTGGTCCAAGGACGTGAACCCCGACTTCCTGGTGCACTATACCAGGAAGTTACACCATGCTGAGGCACGGAGATAACCACAGCCGACGACCAGGCCCAGCATCTACGAGAAGTACACCCGACAGCCTGGAACAACATGCATGGAGCAAAGCCGACACTACGATCTGCGGCGTAGGGAATGGAAACCCGCCCTGGGACATCTGGTCCTACTCCGCCAGCACCATTTGTTCAAAGCCATAGACGGATTTGCGGCCAAACTAGCGCCCCGCTACGATGAACTGTGCCACGACGAAATCAAAGCGAGGAGCGGGAGGCCACTACGCCGACGAACACCAGTACCACACGAGGACACCGCAGCACTGACGCGCGTCGATATGGAAGACGCGCCATAACCGTGTCCGCATAAATAGCCGGGAGCAGGTGACCATCACCTTACGGGAAGAAAGGGGGTGTGACGATCCAAATCTGGACGTCACAATCTAGGTATAAGTTAATAAGCTGAAATATATATATATATAGATAGGATTTTAGAAAAGGGCCTAATTATTGCGAGTAGGAACCTTCTCGAGCCCCAAGCACAGGTTAGCGCGAACACAACGGCACATCACTGACGACCCCGGCGCATCACTGACAGCACAGGAACTGGAAGCGAACAAAGGAATAGCGCCTAGCAACAACGGGACCCGCGACCAGCACACGCAGTGACGACGCAGCGCACATTTCGGACAGCAAATTCGCGATCGTCATACGCAACGACTGGATGGCAGCGAAAGAACAAAGGCATAGCGGACCTGCGCACGCGCTCAGCAGCATCGGGACTCACAATCGGCACACGCAGCGACGTCGACAGCGCACAATTAGGGTACGCAGACATCGAACAAGAAAGTCGTGCTACTCGTGCCTACTGTAATTGCTACGGCGTCCAGTCTCAGTTGCAGCAGTGCAAGTGGGCACGTGTTCCCTCTTCCCTGACCAGACACTACGCATAAACCCTACTAGGCATCGCATAATGACTTCCTCACTCTCTCTTAGCCCAAAGCGACCCAGCGAACAAGTCGCATAGAAACTCATCACAGCGAGCAACCAACGAACAGTCCTGACTCGAACAAGTTTGACGGATGGCTCCCGGAGAGAGGTAACCCCAGCACTCGTGGTGAAGATACGACTGGGAGAACGCAGCGTGATGATGCCAGTGCTGATCCTACCCACAATCTTGGACGATGTGATTCTGGGTATGGATTTCCTCTGTGAAGTCGAAGCTTTGATCGAGTGTGGACGGGTACAACTGAAGCTGAAATCCAGACGCGCTTCGGGGACTCCAAGGCAACAGCAGAGGAACAACTAGGAGCAATTACCGGACACAACGAGGAACAGGACACGCCCACGAAACCCCAGGCTACCAAGGAGGAAGCTCTTGTCGCACAATTCCTACAAGGGGAAGTGAACAAATTTAACGGACTCGCCAGCGTCTCGCAGATCACCCAGCATACCATCACTCTGAAGGACGACCGCCCAATAAAACTACGATACTACCCGAAGAACCCGGCTATGCAGAAAATCATTGACGACCGGGTGGACGAACTGCTGAGGGATGGTCGGATCGAGCCATCGAGGAGTCCCTACAGCGCACCAATAGTGTTGGTCGGGGAGAAAACCAGCGACGTTCGCATGTGCGTGGACTACCGCCAACTCAAGGCACGGTCGATCCCGGACGCATACCCGCTACCCCGCATAAATCACATCCTGGAGAAGCTACGCAACGCCAAGTACATTTCGATGTTGGACCTCAAGAGTGGGTATTGGCAAATCCCAATGGCACCATCGAGTCGGGAATGTACGGCATTTACAGTCCCGGGAAGGGGACTTTACCATTGGAAGGTCATGCCCTTTGGTCTACACTCAGCTCCGGCGATATTCAAGCGTGCACTCGATGGCGTTTTCGGAGCAACCCTGGAAGACCACATGCGCAACCATGAGGAAAGTGTTCCTGAGATTACGCGAGGCCAACCTACAGCTCAACCGGGCCAAATGCAGCTTTTTCCGGAAACGCCTGATCTACTTAGGACGTGAAGTAAGCGACGCAGGAATACACACCGACCCGGAAAGATCATGGCCATCAGGGACCTAACGCCACCCACCAGCGTGAAAGAACTACGACGCTGCTTGGGCATCGCCTCATTGTACCGCCGGTTCGTGGCAAACTTTGCGAGCGTGGTGCATCCGATGTCAGTATTGCTCCGGAAGGGACGCCGATGGGCATGGGACGCACCGCAGCAGCAGGCCTTCGAGGATCTCAAGTCACGATTCACGGAAGCACCCGTCTTGGCCTGCCCCGATTTCACAGAACGGTTCCAATTGCAAACAGACGCCAGCGAGTACGGCCTTGGAGCCGTACTGACGCAATGCATCAAGGGAACGGAGAGAGTCAGTCGCCTATGCCAGGCACCGCCTGACCGCCGCAGAGAAAAACTCCTCCACAACAGAGAAGGAGTGTCTAGCCATAGTGTGGGCTATTCGCAAACTACGATGCTACCTCAAGGGATGCAGATTCGACGTCATCACTGACCACTTGGCCTTAAAGTGGCTCAACAGCATATACAACCCAACCGGAAGAATTGCTCGATTGGCATTGGAGCTCCAGCAGTTTCAATTTGATGCGCATTATCGCCGAGGAAACCAGAACATCGTAGCCGACGCCTTGTCCCGTTGCCGTTGGAAACATTACAGCAGACGATGCAAGAACCTTCTCAATGTACTTGGATACAAAATATGACCAAACTAGTCCAGAAGGAACCAGAAAAGAATCCAGAATATACGTGGGAGAACGAGGAGCTGTACCGCAGGTTTGGGCTACGGCCGGACGAGGAAGACTATACCCCGTTGAAGCTATGCGTACCAAAGGAGCACCGACAACGAGTACTGAAGGAATGCCAAACCATCCAGCCGGACATCAGGGAATACGCAAGACAATCAAACGAGTGACACAGAGATACCACTGGCCAGAACTCTTCCAGGATGTAGCAAGGTACGTAAGTACTTGCGAGACGTGCCAGAAGTATAAAGTAAGCCAACTGTGCCGCCCCGGGAAAATACACACACGTCAAGCCCAGGAGTCGTTCGAGGTGCTGTGTGCCGACTTCGTTGAACCCCTCCCGCGGTCCAAACACGGCCACACCATGCTCCTCGTATTCTTCGACCTGTTCAGCAAGTGGGTCGCGCTGATCTCGCTTCGCAAAGCCACCACGGCGCACCCGGAACGTTTCTTCCGAGAAAGGATTTTGGCCAAATTCGGAGTACCTGCAACCTTCGTCTGCGACAATGGGACCCAATTTACAAGCAGGTCTTTCAAGCACTTCTGTAAACAACTCGGGATGACGCTCCAGCACACAGCACCGTACTCACCCCAGCAGAATCCAACGGAACGAGCCAACAGGACAGTCATAACCATGATATCGCTGTACCTGGACGGCAGACAGAATACTAGGGACGAAATACTGCCGGAAATCAGCCTCGCCGTTAATTCCAGCGCATCGAACACCACCGGATTCAGCCCAGCATATCTGGTCCAAGGACGTGAACCCCGACTTCCTGGTGCACTATACCAGGAAGTTACCACTCCTGAGGCACGGAGATAACCACAGCCGACGACCAGGCCCAGCATTTACGAGAAGTACACCCGACAGCACGGATAAACATGCATAGAGCCACCATGGAGCAAAGCAGACACTACGATCTGCGGCGTAGGGAATGGAAACCCGCCCTGCGACATCTGGTCCTACTCCGCCAGCACCATTTGTTCAAAGCTATAGACGGACTTGCGGCCAAACTTGCGCCCGCTACGTTGGACTGAACAATGTGATGAAATATACGTCCCCCAACATTGTGCGGATATGGCACACGAAGAAAACAGAGCAGCTTATTAACTTATACCTAGTTTGTGACGTCCAGATTTGGATCTTTTAAATCGTGAAATGCTTTCAGATCCGCATATGATATTAGAAAAGGGCCTAATTATGGCGAGTAGGGACCTTCCCGAACCCCAAGCACAGGTAAGCGCGAACACAACGGCGCATCACTGACGACCCCGACGCATCACTGACACACTGAAACTGAAAGCGAACAAAGGAATAGCGCCTAGCAACAATGGGACCCGCGACCAGCACATGCAGTGACGACGGCAGCGCGCAATTAGGGTATGCAGACATCGAACAAGAAAGGGAAAATTAGTCGCGCCGGGTATCAGAGCGAACGCAGTCCTGCCGCGGAAAAATACCATGGACCACAAAAGTCGGGTATCCGTGTGAAACGCAGGCCAACAAATTAAACACCGCGACACCCACAACTACGAGCTGGAGAAACGTTGACCACACCAACACAGCGCCAGAAGCATCGAATTTAGTCACGTCCAAGAGAAGGAGTGAGCGTTAGAAATCGAGAGATTTTAGAGTGCGGTATAGGCTAGCTAATTGTGGGTTACAAGGTGTCGGGATCTACCAGGAGTCTGAGCGAGTTAAGCGACAAAATGAACTCGCATTTACGCGCGATTTGGACATTAGCTTTAGCTGCGCAAATTTTTGGAGGGTTTCCTGATTCACATCGTAGCGCATAAGCTAAATGAAAGGATTCGGGAAAAATGGAAGGAGAATTTGCCAACGAGCTAGCTTTCATCGTGGACTTCAATGGCTTCGTTTTTGCAAATGCGGTGCCGAATGCTTAAAATTTGGAAAGCGCTATGGTAACACAAACACCCAGTCATCAGGTGGGCAGAAATTTGCATAAATTGAACCCCAATGTACTAATTCTAATAATTCCAACTATCCGTCTTGCTTATTTTGTGACGCAAATGATCATTACTTTAGTAAATGCAAGCGTTTTTTAAACCTTAGTCTTAATTTGGGATACAAGGAGGCAAAGAGAATGCATTTATGTTTAAATTGCCTGCGGAAAGGCCACAATCTTCAGCAATGCAAGTCAGGGCACTGCAAAGAATGCCACTTGAAGCATCACTCGTTGTTACATTTGAAATCGAGTCCACCAGCTTTGTTGCCATCAGTTGACTCAAGTGTTTAGAATCACTCCTCAGCTGCACTAATTTCATGCTGAACTGCATCATCATACCCTCCACCTGAAATCTCAAATACCTCGCATACAAATTACGTGTTACTTGCAACTGCGATAATATTTGTTAAAAACCGTTCTGGTGCACTCATTCCGTGTCGTACCATACTCGATTCAGCATTACAACTAAATTTCATCACTTCTCGCATGGCTAGCATACTACAACTTAAATCTCGCAAGTCAAACATTTCGATATCTGGCATAGGAGAATCTTCGCTGGCTTCTGATAGTACCATCGATGTTGTTGCACAATCACAGGACTTCGATATTAACGCCTCTGATTGAAACACTCCAAGAAATATATCGCTTGCTGATCCACTTTTCGACAAGTCACAGCGCGTCGGTCTTTTAATTGAAACTTCCCCTTTCTTTGACTTAATCGATATGGAAAAAATGCAACTTGCTGACAACTTGCTAATCCTCCAGAGCATCAAACTTGGTTGGATAGTTGCTGGAGGGCTGGCAAACGCGTCCAGCAAGCACCCATCGTCGAAACTAACGACACATCGCTTCATGAAATCGTAAAGACTTTCTGGGAAATTGAAAAAAAATACGCCTCCGATCCATTGATTTCTGAACAAGATGCAATCAGCGAGAATATTTTTCAAAAGACCTATTCGCGCTTAGATATCGGCCAATATTCGGTTCGGCTTTTAGCCAACATCGGTTACGAAGCTCTTGGAGATTTTTACTGTCTTATTGATCGTCGATTTAAATGTTTGGAAACTAAATTGGCAAAGAATCCTACTCTTACGGCTCAATATTCCGCCTTTCTACAAGAAAATCTGGATTTAAATCAAATGTCTCCAGCATCGAAACAACCAGGTGTGCCGCAATTCTTCTTACCTCACCATTGCGTGCATAAGCTAGACAGCAGCGCCACAAAACTTCGCGTTGTCTTCGATGGCTCTGCGAAAAGTACATCTGGTCGCTCTCTTAACGACTTGCTAGTAACAGGGCCGACCATTCAGCCAAAAATATTCAGTGTTCTGCTTCGCATTAGGTTTTACAAGGTTGCTTTGTGTGGAGACATATGCAAAATGTACCGTTGCGTACGTATGTCTCATCCTGACGAATATTTGCAGTGCATACTCTGGCGTGAAGACCATTCTCATGAGGTTAGAGCATACAAACTCGATACCGTTACCTATGGGACGAAGCCTGCTGCTTTCAATGGCAATTCGCGCCATGCATCAGTTGTCATTTGACGACGAGTAATCTTTTCCAATCGGCGCTTAAGTCGTCCGTCGAGACTTTTATGTGGATGATCTCATGTCTGGAGGCGACACAGTCGAAGAGGTGAAGGAGGTTCGGCGCAAAGTCAAGGGTTTGTAACTCAGAGGGTATTTCCCCATACGCAAGTGGTGCTCAAATGAGCCAACCGCCCTCAAGGGAGAGCCAGAGTGCGATAGAGAAAAGCTACTCAAATTCCATGATGGTACTGATTTTGCGAAAGCTTTGGGCCTGGTGTCGAATCCTAGTTCGGATAATCTGCTGTTTAACTTTTCGCAAATCAATACTGGTAATCCACACTCTAAACGCACTGTTTTATCGAAAATCGCCAGATTTTATGACCCACTTAGTTTAATTTCGTCCATTTTTAAAGTCGAAGATGTTTCTACAAGCTTTATGGAAATCAGGGACTCTGATTGGCATAAACCACTGCTTTCGGCATGGTGCGAACTAACTTCTCAATTCGCCATAGTTCAAAACTTCAAGTTTCCGAGATTCTTCATGTTGCCCAAGACATCCATTCAATTGCATGCTTTTTGTGACGCCAGCACATTGGAAATTGGTTTCAGCCCAGCATATCTGGTCCAAGGACGTGAACCCCGACTTCCTGGTGCACTATACCAGGAAGTTACACCATGCTGAGGCACGGAGATAACCACAGCCGACGACCAGGCCCAGCATCTACGAGAAGTACACCCGACAGCCTGGAACAACATGCATGGAGCAAAGCCGACACTACGATCTGCGGCGTAGGGAATGGAAACCCGCCCTGGGACATCTGGTCCTACTCCGCCAGCACCATTTGTTCAAAGCCATAGACGGATTTGCGGCCAAACTAGCGCCCCGCTACGATGAACTGTGCCACGACGAAATCAAAGCGAGGAGCGGGAGGCCACTACGCCGACGAACACCAGTACCACACGAGGACACCGCAGCACTGACGCGCGTCGATGTGGAAGACGCGCCATAACCGTGTCCGCATAAATAGCCGGGAGCAGGTGACCATCACCTTACGGGAAGAAAGGGGGTGTGACGATCCAAATCTGGACGTCACAATCTAGGTATAAGTTAATAAGCTGAAATATATATATATATAGATAGGATTTTAGAAAAGGGCCTAATTATTGCGAGTAGGAACCTTCTCGAGCCCCAAGCACAGGTTAGCGCGAACACAACGGCACATCACTGACGACCCCGGCGCATCACTGACAGCACAGGAACTGGAAGCGAACAAAGGAATAGCGCCTAGCAACAACGGGACCCGCGACCAGCACACGCAGTGACGACGGCAGCGCACATTTCGGACAGCAAATTCGCGATCGTCATACGCAACGACTGGATGGCAGCGAAAGAACAAAGGCATAGCGGACCTGCGCACGCGCTCAGCAGCATCGGGACTCACAATCGGCACACGCAGCGACGTCGACAGCGCACAATTAGGGTACGCAGACATCGAACAAGAAAGTCGTGCTACTCGTGCCTACTGTAATTGCTACGGCGTCCAGTCTCAGTTGCAGCAGTGCAAGTGGGCACGTGTTCCCTCTTCCCTGACCAGACACTACGCATAAACCCTACTAGGCATCGCATAATGACTTCCTCACTCTCTCTTAGCCCAAAGCGACCCAGCGAACAAGTCGCATAGAAACTCATCACAGCGAGCAACCAACGAACAGTCCTGACTCGAACAAGTTTGACGGATGGCTCCCGGAGAGAGGTAACCCCAGCACTCGTGGTGAAGATACGACTGGGAGAACGCAGCGTGATGATGCCAGTGCTGATCCTACCCACAATCTTGGACGATGTGATTCTGGGTATGGATTTCCTCTGTGAAGTCGAAGCTTTGATCGAGTGTGGACGGGTACAACTGAAGCTGAAATCCAGACGCGCTTCGGGGACTCCAAGGCAACAGCAGAGGAACAACTAGGAGCAATTACCGGACACAACGAGGAACAGGACACGCCCACGAAACCCCAGGCTACCAAGGAGGAAGCTCTTGTCGCACAATTCCTACAAGGGGAAGTGAACAAATTTAACGGACTCGCCAGCGTCTCGCAGATCACCCAGCATACCATCACTCTGAAGGACGACCGCCCAATAAAACTACGATACTACCCGAAGAACCCGGCTATGCAGAAAATCATTGACGACCGGGTGGACGAACTGCTGAGGGATGGTCGGATCGAGCCATCGAGGAGTCCCTACAGCGCACCAATAGTGTTGGTCGGGGAGAAAACCAGCGACGTTCGCATGTGCGTGGACTACCGCCAACTCAAGGCACGGTCGATCCCGGACGCATACCCGCTACCCCGCATAAATCACATCCTGGAGAAGCTACGCAACGCCAAGTACATTTCGATGTTGGACCTCAAGAGTGGGTATTGGCAAATCCCAATGGCACCATCGAGTCGGGAATGTACGGCATTTACAGTCCCGGGAAGGGGACTTTACCATTGGAAGGTCATGCCCTTTGGTCTACACTCAGCTCCGGCGATATTCAAGCGTGCACTCGATGGCGTTTTCGGAGCAACCCTGGAAGACCACATGCGCAACCATGAGGAAAGTGTTCCTGAGATTACGCGAGGCCAACCTACAGCTCAACCGGGCCAAATGCAGCTTTTTCCGGAAACGCCTGATCTACTTAGGACGTGAAGTAAGCGACGCAGGAATACACACCGACCCGGAAAGATCATGGCCATCAGGGACCTAACGCCACCCACCAGCGTGAAAGAACTACGACGCTGCTTGGGCATCGCCTCATTGTACCGCCGGTTCGTGGCAAACTTTGCGAGCGTGGTGCATCCGATGTCAGTATTGCTCCGGAAGGGACGCCGATGGACATGGGACGCACCGCAGCAGCAGGCCTTCGAGGATCTCAAGTCACGATTCACGGAAGCACCCGTCTTGGCCTGCCCCGATTTCACAGAACGGTTCCAATTGCAAACAGACGCCAGCGAGTACGGCCTTGGAGCCGTACTGACGCAATGCATCAAGGGAACGGAGAGAGTCAGTCGCCTATGCCAGGCACCGCCTGACCGCCGCAGAGAAAAACTCCTCCACAACAGAGAAGGAGTGTCTAGCCATAGTGTGGGCTATTCGCAAACTACGATGCTACCTCAAGGGATGCAGATTCGACGTCATCACTGACCACTTGGCCTTAAAGTGGCTCAACAGCATATACAACCCAACCGGAAGAATTGCTCGATTGGCATTGGAGCTCCAGCAGTTTCAATTTGATGCGCATTATCGCCGAGGAAACCAGAACATCGTAGCCGACGCCTTGTCCCGTTGCCGTTGGAAACATTACAGCAGACGATGCAAGAACCTTCTCAATGTACTTGGATACAAAATATGACCAAACTAGTCCAGAAGGAACCAGAAAAGAATCCAGAATATACGTGGGAGAACGAGGAGCTGTACCGCAGGTTTGGGCTACGGCCGGACGAGGAAGACTATACCCCGTTGAAGCTATGCGTACCAAAGGAGCACCGACAACGAGTACTGAAGGAATGCCAAACCATCCAGCCGGACATCAGGGAATACGCAAGACAATCAAACGAGTGACACAGAGATACCACTGGCCAGAACTCTTCCAGGATGTAGCAAGGTACGTAAGTACTTGCGAGACGTGCCAGAAGTATAAAGTAAGCCAACTGTGCCGCCCCGGGAAAATACACACACGTCAAGCCCAGGAGTCGTTCGAGGTGCTGTGTGCCGACTTCGTTGAACCCCTCCCGCGGTCCAAACACGGCCACACCATGCTCCTCGTATTCTTCGACCTGTTCAGCAAGTGGGTCGCGCTGATCTCGCTTCGCAAAGCCACCACGGCGCACCCGGAACGTTTCTTCCGAGAAAGGATTTTGGCCAAATTCGGAGTACCTGCAACCTTCGTCTGCGACAATGGGACCCAATTTACAAGCAGGTCTTTCAAGCACTTCTGTAAACAACTCGGGATGACGCTCCAGCACACAGCACCGTACTCACCCCAGCAGAATCCAACGGAACGAGCCAACAGGACAGTCATAACCATGATATCGCTGTACCTGGACGGCAGACAGAATACTAGGGACGAAATACTGCCGGAAATCAGCCTCGCCGTTAATTCCAGCGCATCGAACACCACCGGATTCAGCCCAGCATATCTGGTCCAAGGACGTGAACCCCGACTTCCTGGTGCACTATACCAGGAAGTTACCACTCCTGAGGCACGGAGATAACCACAGCCGACGACCAGGCCCAGCATTTACGAGAAGTACACCCGACAGCACGGATAAACATGCATAGAGCCACCATGGAGCAAAGCAGACACTACGATCTGCGGCGTAGGGAATGGAAACCCGCCCTGCGACATCTGGTCCTACTCCGCCAGCACCATTTGTTCAAAGCTATAGACGGACTTGCGGCCAAACTTGCGCCCGCTACGTTGGACTGAACAATGTGATGAAATATACGTCCCCCAACATTGTGCGGATATGGCACACGAAGAAAACAGAGCAGCTTATTAACTTATACCTAGTTTGTGACGTCCAGATTTGGATCTTTTAAATCGTGAAATGCTTTCAGATCCGCATATGATGTTAGAAAAGGGCCTAATTATGGCGAGTAGGGACCTTCCCGAACCCCAAGCACAGGTAAGCGCGAACACAACGGCGCATCACTGACGACCCCGACGCATCACTGACACACTGAAACTGAAAGCGAACAAAGGAATAGCGCCTAGCAACAACGGGACCCGCGACCAGCACATGCAGTGACGACGGCAGCGCGCAATTAGGGTATGCAGACATCGAACAAGAAAGGGAAAATTAGTCGCGCCGGGTATCAGAGCGAACGCAGTCCTGCCGCGGAAAAATACCATGGACCACAAAAGTCGGGTATCCGTGTGAAACGCAGGCCAACAAATTAAACACCGCGACACCCACAACTACGAGCTGGAGAAACGTTGACCACACCAACACAGCGCCAGAAGCATCGAATTTAGTCACGTCCAAGAGAAGGAGTGAGCGTTAGAAATCGAGAGATTTTAGAGTGCGGTATAGGCTAGCTAATTGTGGGTTACAAGGTGTCGGGATCTACCAGGAGTCTGCGCGAGTTAAGCGACAAAATGAACTCGCATTTACGCGCGATTTGGACATCAGCTTTAACTGAGCAAATTTTTGGAGGGTTTCCTGATTCACATCGTAGCGCATAAGCTAAATGAAAGGATTCGGGAAAAATGGAAGGAGAATTTGCCAACGAGCCAGCTTTCATCGTGGACTTCAATGGCTTCGTTTTTGCAAATGCGGTGCCGAATGCTTAAAATTTGGAAAGCGCTATGGTAACACAAACACCCAGTCATCAAGTGGGCAGAAATTTGCATAAATTGAACCCCAATGTACTAATTCTAATAATTCCAACTATCCGTCTTGCTTATTTTGTGACGCAAATGATCATTACTTTAGTAAATGCAAGCGTTTTTTAAACCTTAGTCTTAATTTGGGATACAAGGAGGCAAAGAGAATGCATTTATGTTTAAATTGCCTGCGGAAAGGCCACAATCTTCAGCAATGCAAGTCAGGGCACTGCAAAGAATGCCACTTGAAGCATCACTCGTTGTTACATTTGAAATCGAGTCCACCAGCTTTGTTGCCATCAGTTGACTCAAGTGTTTAGAATCACTCCTCAGCTGCACTAATTTCATGCTGAACCGCATCATCATACCCTCCACCTGAAATCTCAAATACCTCGCATACAAATTACGTGTTACTTGCAACTGCGATAATATTTGTTAAAAACCGTTCTGGTGCACTCATTCCGTGTCGTACCATACTCGATTCAGCATTACAACTAAATTTCATCACTTCTCGCATGGCTAGCATACTACAACTTAAATATCGCAAGTCAAACATTTCGATATCTGGCATAGGAGAATCTTCGCTGGCTTCTGATAGTACCATCGATGTTGTTGCACAATCACAGGACTTCGATATTAACGCCTCTGATTGAAACACTCCAAGAAATATATCGCTTGCTGATCCACTTTTCGACAAGTCACAGCGCGTCGGTCTTTTAATTGAAACTTCCCCTTTCTTTGACTTAATCGGTATGGAAAAAATTCAACTTGCTGACAACTTGCTAATCCTCCAAAGCATCAAACTTGGTTGGATAGTTGCTGGAGGGCTGGCAAACGCGTCCAGCAAGCACCCATCGTCGAAACTAACGACACATCGCTTCATGAAATCGTAAAGACTTTCTGGGAAATTGAAAAAAAATACGCCTCCGATCCATTGATTTCTGAACAAGATGCAATCAGCGAGAATATTTTTCAAAAGAGCTATTCGCGCTTAGATATCGGCCAATATTCGGTTCGGCTTTTAGCCAACATCGGTTACGAAGCTCTTGGAGATTTTTACTGTCTTATTGATCGTCGATTTAAATGTTTGGAAACTAAATTGGCAAAGAATCCTACTCTTACGGCTCAATATTCCGCCTTTCTACAAGAAAATCTGGATTTAAATCAAATGTCTCCAGCATCGAAACAACCAGGTGTGCCGCAATACTTCTTACCTCACCATTGCGTGCATAAGCTAGACAGCAGCGCCACAAAACTTCGCGTTGTCTTCGATGGCTCTGCGAAAAGTACATCCGGTCGCTCTCTTAACGACTTGCTAGTAACAGGGCCGACCATTCAGCCAAAAATATTCAGTGTTCTGCTTCGCATTAGGTTTTACAAGGTTGCTTTGTGTGGAGACATATGCAAAATGTACCGTTGCGTACGTATGTCTCATCCTGACGAATATTTGCAGTGCATACTCTGGCGTGAAGACCATTCTCATGAGGTTAGAGCATACAAACTCGATACCGTTACCTATGGGACGAAGCCTGCTGCTTTCAATGGCAATTCGCGCCATGCATCAGTTGTCATTTGACGACGAGTAATCTTTTCCAATCGGCGCTTAAGTCGTCCGTCGAGACTTTTATGTGGATGATCTCATGTCTGGAGGCGACACAGTCGAAGAGGTGAAGGAGGTTCGGCGCCAAGTCAAGGGTTTGTAACTCGGAGGGTATTTCCCCATACGCAAGTGGTGCTCAAATGAGCCAACCGCCCTCAAGGGAGAGCCAGAGTGCGATAGAGAAAAGCTACTCAAATTCCATGATGGTACTGATTTTGCGAAAGCTTTGGGCCTGGTGTCGAATCCTAGTTCGGATAATCTGCTGTTTAACTTTTCGCAAATCAATCGCCAGATTTTATGACCCACTTAGTTTAATTTCGTACATTTTTACAAAGTCGAAGATGTTTTCTACAAGCTTTATGGAAATCAGGGACTCTGATTGGCATAAACCACTGCTTTCGGCATGGTGCGAACTAACTTCTCAATTCGCCATAGTTCAAAACTTCAAGTTTCCGAGATTCTTCATGTTGCCCAAGACATCCATTCAATTGCATGCTTTTTGTGACGCCAGCACATTGGAAATTGGATTCAGCCCAGCATATCTGGTCCAAGGACGTGAACCCCGACTTCCTGGTGCACTATACCAGGAAGTTACACCATGCTGAGGCACGGAGATAACCACAGCCGACGACCAGGCCCAGCATCTACGAGAAGTACACCCGACAGCCTGGAACAACATGCATGGAGCAAAGCCGACACTACGATCTGCGGCGTAGGGAATGGAAACCCGCCCTGGGACATCTGGTCCCACTCCGCCAGCACCATTTGTTCAAAGCCATAGACGGATTTGCGGCCAAACTAGCGCCCCGCTACGATGAACTGTGCCACGACGAAATCAAAGCGAGGAGCGGGAGGCCACTACGCCGACGAACACCAGTACCACACGAGGACACCGCAGCAATGACGCGCGTCGATGTGGAAGACGCGCCATTACCGTGTCCGCATAAATAGCCGGGAGCAGGTGACCATCACCTTACGGGAAGAAAGGGGGTGTGACGATCCAAATCTGGACGTCACAATCTAGGTATAAGTTAATAAGCTGAAATATATATATATAGATAGGATTTTAGAAAAGGGCCTAATTATTGCGAGTAGGAACCTTCTCGAACCCCAAGCACAGGTTAGCGCGAACACAACGGCACATCACTGACGACCCCGGCGCATCACTGACAGCACAGGAACTGGAAGCGAACAAAGGAATAGCGCCTAGCAACAACGGGACCCGCGACCAGCACACGCAGTGACGACGGCAGCGCACATTTCGGACAGCAAATTCGCGATCGTCATACGCAACGACTGGATGGCAGCGAAAGAACAAAGGCATAGCGGACCTGCGCACGCGCTCAGCAGCATCGGGACTCACAATCGGCACACGCAGCGACGTCGGCAGCGCACAATTAGGGTACGCAGACATCGAACAAGAAAGTCGTGCTACTCGTGCCTACTGTAATTGCTACGGCGTCCAGTCTCAGTTGCAGCAGTGCAAGTGGGCACGTGTTTCCTCTTCCCTGACCAGACACTACGCATAAACCCTACTAGGCATCGCATAATGACTTCCTCACTCTCTCTTAGCCCAAAGCGACCCAGCATTTACAAATTATCTGTAAGTGGCCCTGGCCAGATAGAGATCTGTACCCCAGCCCAAGAAACTTCCTTACACCATGTATGAATACAGATAAAAAACTTAAATGACTGTAAGAGCTTGGATCAGGGTATATACTAGTCGGGCACTCTCGACTAGAGCACTCTTACTTGTTTTTTGTGTTATGCTTAGAATTGGCCCTGTTCGGAGCAGAAAATAATCTAATTTAATTGTAATTGCCCTTAAACGCTCAACAGTTAGTTGCTCAACAGTTAACGCAATGTTATGCTTCCTTTTGTACGCATAACATGCGCATAAAATAAATAAATAAATAACAATAATTTGTTTACCAGCCGACTGGTGCGGCAATAAAATTAATTGACTACCTGCGCTGCGATCCCTCGGCTCAACCCAAAGAAAATCCAAAGGCAAACATATTTATTTATTTAATTTATTTATTTAATGTCTACTAAAATTTAAATTTACAAGACATTTAAATGAATTGGTTTAAAATAAAAAAATTTTAATTTAAAATTATATAATAAAAGTTAAAAGAAAATTGACAATTAAAAATATAAAATGTAAAAATATAAAATATAAAATCTGGGGGTGTTTAAAAAGCAAAATTGGTCCAACATTTGTTGCAAGGATTGGGGAAAACCCAGAAAAACCCAATCAGACCCAAAATAAGTTAGTGTTAGGTATTAATTAGTGTTAGGTATTAGTAGCGGGGAAAGGTGTTTTCATCTATGCACGGTCAGAGATCCCGCGGAGATATATGAGAACAGATGATTTAACTACAGGGAGAGAGAGTTCTGCCGAGAATACGTGGAATAATGAATTATACGATTTATAAAGGACACGAATTGGATTGTGCAAAGCATAATCTGTCGTGCATGATGATAATGCGAAAGGGACAAAGTTTCTAGTAGGTCTACTAGGAACAGAAAAGTTAAGGCGACCTAAAAGAGAAGAGGAGTCAATATCGCCGTTAATTAACTTATGCAGGAAGACAACACCAAGGGCTGTTCTACGGTTAATTAGCGACGGAAGATTGATGAGTAAAAGGCGACTGGAGTACGATGGCAAACGGAGATTGGGATCCCAGTTTAGTCCACGTAAGGCGAAGAGAAGAAATTGCTTCTGAACAGACTCAATACGATCTTGAGAGTTTTGATACTGGGGGCCCCAATTGCATGAGCAGTATTCAAGGATAGGACGGACCAAGGAAACGTAGAGAAGTTTGGTGGTGAAAGGATCTTTAAATTCTTTCGACCAGCGTTTAATGAAGCCCAGTACACCTCTGGCTGCATTAACGATAGAAGAAATATGGAGATTAAAGCTCAACTTTTTGTCAAAAATAACTCCAAGATCTTTAACTGTAAAAATACGTTGCAATGAAATATTGTCAATCGTATAAGTGGCTAAATGGGGTCTAGAACGACTGAAAGTCATAAACATACATTTTGAACCATTAAGATGCAGTTGGTTTGCCGAACACCAAAGCTGCATAG
Source organism: Drosophila maculinotata (assembly GCA_035045305.1). Lineage (NCBI taxonomy): Eukaryota > Metazoa > Arthropoda > Insecta > Diptera > Drosophilidae > Drosophila > Drosophila maculinotata. The sequence continues at coordinate 244,548 of JAWNPD010000574.1, read as the reverse complement.
CGTTCAAATCATCTTGTAGATGAGTATGACACAGGGGATCGGTATACGACAAAATAAGTTTCACATCATCTGCGTACATAAGAATGCGAGAATGTGTCAGAATAGAGGGCAGGTCATTAATAAAAAGAGTAAAGAGTAAAGGTCCAAGATGACTTCCCTGTGGTACCCCAGAAGTGACGTGTACCGTTTTCGAAGAAGTTGACCTAAGCAATACTCTTTGAGTCCGACCATTTAAATAGGAGGAAGTCCAAACCACAAAAGATGGAGGGAATCCTAAGCAATCAAGCTTATACAGCAGAAGTTCATGGTTGACAGAGTCAAATGCTTTACTGAAATCGGTGTAAATGACATCAGTTTGCATTTTCATACGAATTGCATCATTTACAAGGGAGGTAAATTCAAGTAAATTGGTCGTAGTGGACCGACTCTTAACAAAACCCTGTAGGGCAGGGGAGAAAATCGACTTACAGAGATGTTGCAAAGACGAAGTTAGAAGTTTTTCAAATAATTTAGGGATGGCTGATAGCTTTGCAATGCCTCTGTAATAAGAAATATCAGACTTCCCACCGTTTTTGCGGAGAGACATGTGAAAGAATCCTTCCAAATAGTTGGAAAGCCTGCAGACTCAATGGATGGATTTAAAAGTTTTAGCAATGGTTGAAGTAGGGACTTACAGCACTCCTTCAGCACACAACTAGGTATGGTGTCTGGCCCAGGAGGGAAAGAAGATTTTAGTGAATTAGATGCAGAAAGAAGTGAGGCATCAGTGATAGCAGGATTAAATAATAGGTTCGAAGGTGAAATGTTATACGGACAAGTGTTAGTGTGGGGGACAGAGGAATTTGTTGATTGGAAAAAGTTGGCAAATAGATCGGAAGCAGTAGAGTCGTTGCTAGCTTTTTCTATCCCAAGAAAAAAGGAAGAAGGCTAATTTGAAGATTTGCGCTTTGAATTAACAAAGTTGTAAAATTGCTTAGGATCTTGAGTAAACTGTCGTTTGCAACGAGAAAGGTAGTTCTCGTAGCATTGGGAGTTTAAAAGGACAAAGTTGGACTTGGCTACAGAATATTTGGACAAGTCAACACTAGAACCAGACTTCTTAAACTTTTTAAAAAACTTAGATTTAATGTTTTTTAAGTAAGAAAGACGTGGTGTAAACCATGGTGGTTTGCTCGAGGCATTTGTAATGCTTGACGATATCTCGGCATTGCATATAAGTACAGCAAGCACAGCGCACAACATGGACACAACAACAACATCGGATGCGGATGCGTGCTCAATGTCATCGCTGGAGAGCGAAAGTGATTTATCGTTGGCCTTTGAACGCGATTTATGCGAACCAGCGGACTGTGATGAGTTGCCCGCCTTTGAGATACGGGCGTTCTCGCCCCATGCTCGCACCCCATCCCCCATTGATGACTTCAATGTGTTGGATATTGAAACACCAAAGCAGCAACAGCAGCAGCGGAGTCCTGGACGGCACAATAACCCCGAGTTTGTGGCCCTGCATGAGATCAATGCACAGATCAGTGCGCCGAGCGATGCGGATTCATCTGCCACGGACCTATGTCCTGACAACAGCTTGGAGACCATCTTTGAGGGCGTTCTGCTGCATACACCACCGCGGGAGAAGCTAAACAAAAGCGCTGGCTCAAATTCAGCCAATCGTTTTACCCCGAAACGCAGCCGAGTTAATCTAATGGAACTGGTTGCCATGAATCGTCTGAATCTCGATGTCAAGGAGAATCAATCTCCGCATAATCACCTACAAGATGAACTTACTTAGAGACTACAGTTATTCTGGGTATTCTCAAAGCCCCGAACCAAAGCCATACATGACACGTTCTTTTAGACTGCCACCGATTTTGTAGACTAAAGTTTTCGATGTGTATTAGCATGCACCCTCTGTACACTAAAAGTATATATAATGTATCATGTTTATATATTCGTATGAATTTATGAAGTAAAACATTTGTCTTTCCATGTTTCAAACATTAAACATCCTCTGTTTTACTTTTAAAAAAAAAAAAAAAAAAAAAAAAAAAAATTACCTAAAAACAAGTAAGAGTGCTTTAGTCGAGAGTGCCCGACTAAGATATACCCTGATATAATCCCTGATCTTCCATTCATTGAAGTTATTTATCTGCATTCATACATAGAAACACACACACACATATATACACATAAAAGCTGCTGGCTACGCGCGTCAGGCAATTGCTTTCCTTCTTCTTCTTCCCTTGCTCCAAACTATGGTACATTGAATCGTTAATAACTTCTTTGTTTATGGTCTGATCGTAATGAAATTTGTAGGACACAAAGATGGCATATGATATTAGAAAAGGGCCGAATTATTGCGAGTAGGGACCTTCCCGAACCCCAAGCACAGGTAAGCGCGAACACAATGGCGCATCACTGACGACCCCGGCGCATCACTGACAGCACTGAAACTGACAGCGAACAAAGGAATCACAGGAATGACAGCGAACAAAGGATCGGCACACGCAGCGACGTCGGCAGCGCGCAATTAGGGTACGCAGACATCGAACAAGAAAGGGAAAATTAGTCTCGCCGGGTATCAGAGCAAACGCAGTCCAGCCGCGGAAAGTACCAAGGACAATAAAGTCACGCCGAGGAGCCACGCAAACAGAGTCACGCCGAGTATCACAGTGAACACAGTCTAGCCGCGGAAAAATACCATGGACCACAAAAGTCGGGTATCCGAGTAAAACGCAGGCCAACAAATTAAACACCGCGACACCCACAACTACGAGCTGGAGAAACGTCGACCACACCAACACAGCGCCAGAAGCATCGAATTTAGTCACGTCCAAGAGAAAGAGTGAGCGTAAGAAAAGATCGAGAGATTTTAGAGTGCGGTATAGGCTACTTAATTTTGGGTTACAAGGTGTCGAGATGGGATCTGCCAGGAGTCTGCGCGAGTTAAGCGACAAAATGAACTCGCATTTACGCGCGATTTGGACATTAGCTTTAGCTGCGCAAATTTTTGGAGGGTTTCCTGATTCACATCGTAGCGCATAAGCTAAATAAAAGGATTCGGGAAAAATGGAAGGAGAATATGCCAACGAGCCAGCTTTCATCGTGGACTTCAATGGCTTCGTTTTTGCAAAAGCGATGCTGAATGCTGGAAAATTTGGAAAGCGCTAGGTAACACAAACACCCAGTCATCAGGTGGGCAGAACTTCGCATAAATTGAACCCCAATGTACTAATTCTAATAATTCCAACTATCCGTCTTGCTTATTTTGTGACGCAAATGATCATTATTTTAGTAAATGCAAGCGTTTTTTAAACCTTAGTCTTAATTTGCGATACAAGAAGGCAAAGAGAATGCATTTATGTTTAAATTGCCTGCGGAAAGGCCACAATCTTCAGCAATGCAAGTCAGGTCACTGCAAAGAATGCCACTTGAAGCATCACTCGTTGTTACGTTTGAAACCGAGTCCACCAGCTTTGTTGCCATCAGTTGACTCAAGTATTTAGAATCACTCCTCAGCTGCACTAATTTCATGCTAAACTTCATCATCATACCCTCCACCTGAAATCTCAAATACCTCGCATACAAATTACGTGTTGCTTGCAACTGCGATAATATTTGTTAAAAACCGTTCTGGTGCACTCATTCCATGTCGTACCATACTCGATTCAGCATCACAACTAAATTTCATCACTTCTCGCATGGCTAGCATACTACAACTTAAATCTCGCAAGTCAAACATTTCGATATCTGACATAGGAGAATCTTCGCTGGCTTCGGATAGATACATCGATGTTGTTGCACAATCACAGGATGGCAGCTATGGTGCTTCATTCTCAGCTGTTGTAGCGCACACCATCACTGACTATCACCGACACTTCGATATTAACGCCTCTGATTGAAACACTCCAAGAAATATATCGCTTGCTGATCCACTTTTCGACTAGTCACAGTGCGTTAGTCTTTTAATTGAAACTTCCCCTTTCTTCGACTTAATCGGTATGGACAAAATGAATCTTGCTGACAACTTGCCAATCCTCCAGAGCATTAAACTTGGTTGGATAGTTGCTGGAGGGCTGGCAAACGCGTCCAGCAAGCACCCATCGTCGAAACTAACGACACATCGCTTCATGAAATCGTAAAGACTTTCTGGGAAATTGAAAAAAAATACGCCTCCGATCCATTGATTTCTGAACAAGATGCAATCAGCGAGAATATTTTTCAAAAGAGCTATTCGCGCCTAGATATCGGCTAATATTCGGTTCGGCTTTTAGCTAACATCGGTTACGAAGCTCTTGGAAATTCTTACTGTCTTATTGATCGTCGATTTAAATGTTTGGAAACTAAATTGGCAAAGAATCCTACTCTTACGGCTCAATATTCCGCCTTTCTACAAGAAAATCTGGATTTAAATCAAATGTCTCCAGCATCGAAACAACCAGGTGTGCCGCAATACTTCTTACCTCACCATTGCGTGCATAAGCTAGACAGCAGCGCCACAAAACTTCGCGTTGTCTTCGATGGCTCTGCGAAAAGTACATCCGGTCGCTTTCT